>JAUTBQ010082092.1:0-16538 GCA_032361185.1 Lepetodrilus ovalis
TACTCCAGTTAACCCTGTGCCCCTAGACCATCCCCATGCCCCTCCAACCCCAGAGAGATAGAGAGAGAGCAGAGGAGTGCATCAATGGCAGGCATTGTAGTCTGCTACTATCGTCGTCAATCTGCTGCATTCTATCATGTGTTCTATAGTACCGCTGCTGTGCCTAGCTTCAGGCAAGCCATGCTGAAACTTAAAGCCTAACCAGTAGCTACGGTCTACATTGCCTAGGGCAGCCTGTATTTATTGGATGGATCCGCAGCAGTTGAAAGTACCCACATCCCCCTTAAGCTGTCTATAATACATTCCTGTGTGTGCGTTCACTGCAGACGAGACAGCGAGGTGTGGTGAGGAGGTGAAGCGATCCAGCGTACAGACCTATAGACTCTCCAGACAGATCTACTACAAGGTTACTACAAGGTGCCCACGGTGCAGAGCTCCTCATTCAGACAGTACTCCAGCACCGAGATCAGACAAGGTGAGTACGAACGTGGTCAGACATTTCACCGTTTTGCATGTTAATACTACATAGTCTCTATAGTAGTCTCTAGTTATTAGGTTAATAATCAATAACACTGCAGGGCATCTTGGACTACCTACACTTGGAACAAGGTTCAACATTCCATAACCATGACAGCAACGTTTTATATATCTAGGCATTTTAAAAGCATACATTCACAGACAGTTGACATGTATAATGGTCAAAATGAAATTTTATTAATGTTTGATTTGACAGTGTTGCAGTTTGCTAGTGGTATGATAGTCATGGCATTGTAATCAAAGTTAATGTTTGACTGTTTCAGTTTGCCTGTGGTATACATTTGAATGTTTGACTGTTTCAGTTTGCCTGTGTTATGATAGTCATCACATTGTATTTAAAATTTGATGTTTGACTTTCAGTTTGCCTGTGGTATACATTTGATGTTTGACTGTTTCAGTTTGCCTGTGTTATGATAGTCATTGCATTGTAATTATCGTTTGATGTTTGACTTTCAGTTTGCCTGTGGTATGATAGTCATCACATTGTATTTAAAATTTGATGTTTGACTGTTTGAGTTTGCCTGTGGTATGATAGTCGTCACATTGTATTTAAAATTTGATGTTTGACTGTTTCAGATTGCCTGTGGTATGATAGTCATCACATTGTAATTATAGTTTGACTGTTTCAGTTTGCCTGTGGTATGATAGTCATTGCATTGTATTTAAAATTTGATGTAAGACTGTTTCAGATTGCATGTGGTATGTTAGTCTTCACATTGTATTTAATATTTGATGTTTGACTGTTTCAGTTTGCCTGCAGCCAGAATGAAGGCGACGGCTGGCAGGGTGCCCGGGATGCCCGAGGCGTGCGGTCTGTACGACCCCCAGTTAGAGAGCGATGCCTGTGGCGTGGGCTTCATCGTCAACATCGACGGCATCCGCTCACACAAGGTACGTCATCATTTTTTTAAAGTTTGAGGTATGAACGTAAAAATCTGTTGTGCAAACTGTATGAAACATGAAGCATTTCATACAAAAGTTTGCACATCAGTTTTTTATGTTCTTGCCTCAATGAATGTAATAAAAATTACAGTCAATTTTTCTTAATAAATTAACCAACAAAATGAATGGGAATCCTTTGATTTAAAAGTCTAACGTGATGCATCAATGCCTTTAGTCAACATTTTAGGAGCAGCACACTAATAATTTCAACAATCTTTTGCTAACGTCAAGTATAGATGGCTTAATTTATACATGACGTAACAATGCCACCTAAGATAATTTAATTCATTGTTGGATTGACAGTAGATTTATTTATTTTTTATACTTCACACGGTCCCATTCCACAGAATGTTCCTAGTATAGTTAGCTATACCTGTGTTAGGAGGTACATCTCTCATAGAGCTTTGGTGCAGGACCATATAGACATTTAATTTGATTGGAATTGATGTGTCATGAAGCAACGCACCTTCGAAATGTGCATCAAGCTTTTTTATCCTGCAAATAGACGATAACGTCAATCCAGAAAATTCCTGTTGGCATTTCTTCCACGCACATGGTTTCACGCTATCATTAATATCTAATACAAAGTTGCCACCTGCATTATGTTTGCCTTGAAGCTATTGTTTTCAGACACTTACCATGTTGCTAATCAAGTTATACCCAACTTTCTGCATTGCGGTATTGTGGTTGGCTGATGAGTACTATCTCTACCTGGGAGGCTGACAGACTGGTTAATTGGAAGATTATCGGGGGTTAAGATTTAAGGCAATGTCGGATGTTCTATGGCAGTTTGAATGTGTCACCATTTATGGTTTCGCGTCGTAGCGTATGGGTGAAACACTCCCACTGTGATGTCAAGCTACACATGACACTATATTATTTCAACTAATCCATGCCAACAGATTGCTACACATTGGAGATTGCACCTCATTTCTATGTCCACATACCTTGCGTCATTTGATACCTTTCCTAAATCGTGCATCAATGGCTGCCTACAATGTATCCATTGCATCTACATACATTCAACATGACAAGATTAATAATGCATTTCACACACACATTTTTTGTTTACTTTTATTTAAAATTAAATTACATGTATACTCGACAATACCAGTAGCTTGGGGTATCCACATAAAGACCGTAACATGTAAGTTACAATGAAACATGCTGGCAATGCGTGATCTTGTTTCACACTGTAAACCTTACCGTATTGAGTTTCTCCATATCTATGATAATCTGGAGACATGGCTGATAGCTTTTTGTTGCGTTTTAAAGGCAGTGTAATATGAAATTCCAAGTAAGGCCATAGTTATTTGATTTCCTGGTTTATTGCCACATATGATTGGCCTAAATAATGGACAAGCACATTTCTATCTGAGACTACCGTACTTATGTTTGATTTGTCCACCCAAAAGTTGTTATTTACTGATACACTTATTTCCCAACATCGTTGCAAATGGGTGAAAGATTCCCACAGCGATGTTAAACTCCATAATCACTCACTCAGTCGGTAGTTATCACAAATTTCATATTTTATATGAATTAAGGTTACTGAACGTTAATTATCTTGTTCCCTTGCATTAACATAATGAAAAAAAAGAAATACGACCACATTCTGGTTGCCAAGCAGTTCATTGAAAATAATTGTGAATTCAAATTTGAGCACTTTATGTGTAAAGTTGAGCTTTATAACAATTTTCTTGATCAATTATAATTTATTTTCTGTCAAATGACCATTCATAATCTCCGATTATTATTATTGTTAAATTGGACCCGAACAACTGGTCGAAATATCCATTTACAATTCTTTCCATCATGGCTTGTACGTTTATCAGACTGGCAAATGGTACTCTAGCGGCATAGTGAGTTGTCTTCCTGTGTGTAGAATTTTAAACCAACCAATCAAAACATATGTAACAACATCCCAAAAGCAGTTTATGCAGGTGACACTGCATTGTTGTGACCGATAATTTTGCATCTGATTGGACTATGAATGCCGACTGCAGCACTTTGATCTCGTTTTGCCACAATAATCTGGCCTTTGTTGGCAAGCGATTGTAGTGAGTTTAAGCAAGCTAGATCATGTCAGCAACAACAGTTATGTGCTGATGAATCCTATCTATAAGTGCCTCATTAACAGCTGTATATAGAAGTATAATAGTCCATTAATAATTCATAAGCATGCAATAAAGCTGTGATTGTTGCACGTTGCAGGAACAATTAATAAGCACAATAAAGTTTGTTGATCATGCAAGTTTAAATAATTATAATAATGCACTATATCCATGCCCAAAGCGTTGGATTATTTCTCGGTCAATGGATCACTGTGCTCTCTTTCCTTTGCAACTTCCTGGGGAATATACATTTCTAAAGCTGCCATTTAACGTTCTAGGTTGCCATTAACAAATTCATTTCATCCTACCAGGTACCCATTCTCAAAACAATGGGTACCTGTTCTAAAAACAATGTTAAATAACTGCTTAATTATTAGTTAGTGTAGTCATCACATAAGGAAAAGTATCTTGAAAGTGGCTCTGAACCCCAATTAAACAATCAAAATAAAATAAACATACCGGTATGTGTGAAATATTCTTTCAGCAACATAAAATAACTTAAGTAATGAAAACAACTATTAGCCATGTAATGATAGAGTTAATCATGCAAGTCTATATACATGTAGCCTATGTCGTCACATATGGGTGAAAGATTCCCGCTGTGACATAGAAATTAATACACTCGCTAGTGTGGCATATTGATTTTATGACACACTCCCCTTCAATGTTGATATTTTCTGAGTGAGAGCAAGGAAAATATCTATTTTGAAGGAACAAGGAACAATTTAATATGCCACACTAGTGAGTGTCTTAATTACTTTATCCAACACCAACTAAATAGGGACGTATTCAGACAAAAGATAACAACAGTAGTCCAATTTCTTTATGAGGATTTCATGTTGCAGAACAATAATGAATTGTGACGTAATATACATGTTGTCACATGTACGTTGTACATTACATGCTTCACAGGTGTCTCCTGAAATGACTTACAGAAGTGGCTCAACTTTATATCTAAATTTATATTTTAACAATAAATGGCAGTAATTCAGTCAAATTATTAATTCCAAAATATGGTCTAGTAATTTTGTACTATGATAATATTTTGTACTAAAATTGAGTAAACTGACTAATGAAAATCCCTCCAGGTGCTATGTACGATATGGGAAAATATTATTGTAAATGTCATGCCTTATGCTTCACCATATGATGGATAAAAAACAATAACTCACGCACTATTGTACTATGCGGAGTGATATTGTGTTCACCATATGATTGAGATGGTATATTTGGCTTTGTCTGAGAACAGTCTTGCTTGTAAATCAAACACAATTTCCAATGCAGATGAAACAAATTATACATTTACCATGTACCTGTAGTATGACAGTATAGCATCACGGTCAACTATGATACTTGAGAAACATGTAACATCCTGCAGCCTAATTCAGGTCTGGTTTCACGTAGTAAACCATTGTCGTTCAATTCCATCCACAGTTAATACCGCAACTGTGGATGACATTTTGAGGTGTGCATATTGTTTTTGATCTACAAGACTATGCACTCATATATATATATACTACTTTTACAAGTTTATGTTTCTTTCACGAATGATATGATATTTCACATCACAAGTGTTATCTTACAAGTGTTATCTTATCAGCAGCATATTATCGAGATTCAGAGATAAGTGCCATCAGCTGCAATGAGAAACAAGTTTCCTTCGCAGATAATCTTGAATTTTACATAGATTACCAGGGGTTAATACTAGCACTAGTCCTGTAGCTAAAGCCAAAATGCCCAATGCTAAAGGTATCCTAAGGACTAGTAGAAATTTGGGATTTATTAGGCTTTTACTATATATGTTATCATCATCAGGACTAGTGCTCCAAAATGTTAGTATTAACTGCTGGATTACATTCTTCGTACCAGCCATGATGAATGATAAGTGCTGATACATCAAATGACACAAGTGTCACTTTATGTGCTAAAGTTTAAAAAACAATGTTTCATCTACAGATAATCTGAAATTTTGAATAGATTGCATTCATCATAATAGCCATGATGA
Organism: Lepetodrilus ovalis; assembly: GCA_032361185.1. NCBI lineage: Eukaryota > Metazoa > Mollusca > Gastropoda > Lepetellida > Lepetodrilidae > Lepetodrilus > Lepetodrilus ovalis. The sequence goes on from JAUTBQ010082092.1 coordinate 5,599, forward strand.
ATGATAAGTGTTGGTACATCACATAACATAAGTGTCACGGCATGAGCTAAAGTTTAGAAAACAAATTTCATCCACAGATTATCTGAAATTCCAAGTAGCAAACTTCCTTGGTATCAGTGAGATGAGATAAACGCTTTGGATGTTGCAGGTTTCCTCCTGCCATAAATTGACAAGCTGTAATATGAGTGAAAGAATCTTGAAAGCGACTCTAAACCCCAATTAAAAATAAAAATAAGAAAATAAACATGGCCTTTCCATCACATGATCGTCTCCTATGGATGAATATATTCCTACTGCGACATAAAGCACTAATTCATTCATTCCATAACACAACCATTATTTACATATCTTCACACGGACCGAGTTGTTGATGATTATTTACATGTCTTTATCATTACATGGCCATTATTTGTATGTCCTTAGTTACATGGCCATTATTACATGTCCTTATAGTTAAATGCCCACTATTTACATGTCATTGGAGTTAAATGACGACTATTTACAGTAATTTGTCCATTATTTATGACCCCACAGTTACATGGCCATTATTTACATGTCCTTACAGTAATGTGGCCATTATTTATGTCCATAGAGTTACATAGCCAATATGTACATGTCCTCACTATCATAACTATAATACTATCACTGACATTGGTGTGGGCTAATGAAATCCTACCTCGCCAACTGCATGACACATTATTGTCATTATGCATTTAAATTACCGGTAATCATGTTCCGATCATATCAATTGTGTTGTACATTAGATATACAATGAGTACTATATGCATATTGGAGCATGTTGCCGTGCCATAATGCACCATATATTAATAGCATCTCTTTTAAGACTAACACACAGAAAATTAATTTAGAGTGCTTTTAGAAACGGTAATAAAAAATCGCCTGCCCACATTTTGATACCAATTTAGTTAGTAGTGCTTGTAATGTTATGTAGGGATAAAACGGACATGAACAGGTTTGCAGGCTAGTGATAATTGTCAATGCAATGTTCCTATATTTTAATCAAGTATGCATATATCTTAAGGCATTTGTAACATTTTCAATGGGCTCATTGCCTCACATGAAAATTGCAGTCTTGAAAACACATATTTGAAGAAAATGTAGTTTGTACATGTTGCAGACTTACTCCTGTCATAAACTGACAAGCCACCATATGATCTAAATATACTTGAAGCATCTAAATATAAAAATAAGAAATAAAAAAACATGACTAACTCGATATGACACTGTTCGTTATACAGCGGATTCGGACATAAGGCTGGGCCAGATGTGGATCCCATTTTTATTTTTGTTATTTATCTGTACTATCGTATAAGGCTGGTACTTTAAGGCGGGGGGTATGTCATGGACCCCAAATTCAGTGTTTTATCGAGGGGACACTGTATTTGCTATTGCAGTCGTAGTCTAGACCCCGAGATTATGAAACTTTCTGAGTACGATTTCATGCTCAAACTCAAATGTTATATGGGGATTTATGAACAAAATCTTGAGTTGAGCATGATATCGTACTCAAGAAAGTTTTGTAATCTCGGGGCCTGGACTAGAAAGTGCCCTGTTTGTTACTATTTTGTTATATATGTGCTAGGAGTTCAACATTTCCAGAAAGAAACAAAAATCGAGATAATGAGGTTAAAGATTTGGAATGCATTCGTAAATTTCTATAAACATAGGTTATTATAAAAGGAATGATCTTGATGATGATGGTGGTGATGATGAAGATAGTTGAATTATTGCTTTATGTCGCAGCGGGAATATCTCACTCATAGGCAACTGATGATGAAGAAGATGATGATGAAAATGATAATGGTTAATGATGATGATGATGATAATGATTAATGGTGATGATGAACATGATTGTGATGATGGTAATTGATTGTAATGATTGTAATGATGATGATGATGATGATGGTGATGGTGATGATGATGATGGTAATGATGATGACGATGATGATGATGATAGTGGTGGTGATGGTGATGATGATGATGATGGTAATTATGATGATGATGATGATGATGATGTACAGATACGCGACGGTCTACACCATGTACCCTGTCTTCTCCCTGGTGCTGGACAAGGACGTGTCACCTCAGATTGCGATGACGTATCCAGAGCTATATAAAGAACTCACTAAGGTCAGTCTTAGCATCTTAGCAGCCAATTAATCTTAACTTAACAACCAGTCACTCATTTACCCCATAAATTTAGTTTTTTTTTACAAATGAACAATTTTGCTTTAAATGGATCTCGGTGGATTTGAACCTGTACTTTCCTAACGAGCGTCTTCTACATTATAAAATTTCTTGAAAACAGGGTGTAATATTTCTGATTGTGAGTTGTAGTCTCTACCACCTCAGCCATACAGGCGATGAGAGAGAAATTCAACAATTTCATAACCTTTCATGTAAATCATATGCTTACATTTTTCTTTCAGGGTCGATCATTGTCTTTCAAAACTTTCTTCATATGGGTGCTAATTAGTATATATCAAGGTAACATTGTATTCTTTAGTCCTTCTATTGTCATTCCACAGAACTTTAATGTAAATGTGACACTTTTTCCATGACTTATGTATTAAATTTCTGCTGATAAGTTTATGTTTTCTCTTAAGTAATGCTTGTAAAAAGGAAAGACTCATTACTCAGAACCTTGTAAATACAGTGTCCCCTCCATATAACGCTGAAGTTGGGGTCCATGACATACATCCACCTTATAGTACCCGCCTTATACGATATGTACAGGTAAATAACAAAAATATAAATGGGATCCACGTCTGACCCCGCCTTATATCCGAATCCGTGGTGTATCGAACCGTGTTATATCGAGGGGACACTGTAGTTGTAAAGATCACATGTATGAATACTTTATTTACATTTCAGGGGGGATAATCATGTATGGAGCTCTCCTGCTTTTCGAGGAAGAGTTTCTTCACGTGGTTTCCATCACATTCACGTCGCTCATTCTCACGGAACTACTGATGGTTGCCTTGACGATACGCACATGGCACTGGCTGATGGTGGTGGCAGAGCTGTTCAGTCTGGGGATATACATCATCTCACTCGTCATTCTCCGAGACTACTTTGGTGAGTAAACCAGTCAACGTCGAGCTATCTCGTATAATAACGTTACAGCTATAATGCTCAACATTAATCTACAGATATAACTGAAATATTGGCGCTATTGAATAGTGATGTTATTAATAATATTAACAATGAGTATATTTACAGTTGACCCCCGTTTATCCGGACGGTTGTGTTCCTGATAAAATCGTGCAAATAACTGATTTTCTGGATATCTCGGTCATTTTACATAGGAAGACTGATATATGGTTCCCAGTAAAAATTGTCCAGATAGCGAGGGAACCGGTTATCCGAAGTCCGGATATACGGGGGTCCACTGTATATTGCGCAAAAAGCCACTCTTGAAAGCAGTATGATAGTTAACGTTATTCATTTGCAAAGAAAATATAGTATTATTAGTTTGTCAACAATTGAAATTTACTTTATATCAAAAAGTCAACTTTGGCAACATTTAATTTTTAAAAAGTAATGTTTATTGATATTTCAATTTTCAGATCCGCGCTTCCTCCAGACGTGGGATTTTGTGTGGAAGGTATTGGTGATAACATCAGTCAGCTGTATTCCGTTGTACGTCCTGAAATATCTCAGCAAGAAGTTCTCTCCCCCGGTGTACTCGAAACTGACGCCATAGTCGATGGAATCAGCATATGATACTAGTCGGACAACTGCTACATTGAAGTGACATGTACTACTAGACGAACAACTAGGAATATGTGACATCTTTGGCAAGAGCTGTGTTTTGTATTTGACTGATTACAGACACTTGAATTATTCACAATGCCTTGTAAGCGAGGACGTAACAATTGCAAGAAACATCCATGAATAATATTGAGTTGATATTTTTTTTATTGTATTATTCATTTATTGTTAAGAATGTAATGCCAGATTAGCCTGGAGTACATGCCAGTTTCTAAGCTGAGTTATATACATGGTAGGATATCAACAGCTCTATAGTATGTACATGTACTAACAATGCTAATATGGATGTGACTGCTCTTTGATATTAGCTAGTAAAATAGTTCATATTTAGTTAGGGATTGAATATACACATAGTAACCTTTCATGAGATGAAGTGAAATCTAGTTTATCATAACCTATCTTTCAATCAAATTTAAGATATTGAAATACTACTTTATGAAGTTTTAATTTTCGTTTTCTCTGAATATTTGGCAAAAGCCATAAGTTCTGCATTTGATAATGTTCACATTGTTGTAGAAACATTCTTAAAACATACCGAAATGTATTATTGACAATTCTGAGTAGAAATGTACGATCTTTCTTGTCTAATGGACCCAGTTTGGTTGGTGAAAAATTGCAACAGAATCTCTATTCATGAACATTCATTGTTATTACTGAAATGATTGTTTTGGACTTGTTTCCAGTTAGATATATACAACATATATGTTGTTTAGTTGTGAAAGTATTATGTAAAATACATACACATTCCAACACTAGCTCAAGGAAGGTACAGTAACCATGGTAACTAACATTATCATTGTAACATTGCTAACAGTGTCTATACATCATTGCTGCCAGTCTATACATTGTTGATTCCATTGGTGTTGTGTAGCAGAAACTAGGGTTGTATTTGATTGGAGCTTGAGGGTTCTGATTGGTCAGTGTAAAGCAACAACATGGCGGACAGTGAAAGGCAAGTTTTATCCCGACGATGTGTGATTCGCTTTATTAACCAAATGTCACTTTGTCATCAACTTCAGAAGGGAATGATGTATATTTGGATTATATTTAATCAAAATATTCAGTTGCTAGCTTTAGCGCTTTTAGTAATAAAAGCATAACAGCATTTTGGGAGATTGTCGTCCACGGAATTGTCAATATGGCTTATTTTTGCTCGTGTGAACATAGTATATTCTGGGCGTCCTATTCTGAATGGTCACATATGGGTGAAATAGTCCTGCTGCGAAAATACCCCACTAATTCAATCAATCATCCAAAAATTCATCATCATAGTTGTCATCATCTTTATTTTCGAAAATGACCAATTCTTGAAAAGTATAGTCTGCCATCTTGTCAACAACCTCCAGATGAACAGTTATTTGTGCTAATGCGCATGTCCAAAGAACCCGCCAGAACCCTCGGGCTCCAATCAAATAACCTCTAGGATGGAGCAACAACAAATAAAAGTCAAGAGCATGAACAAATATTTGCATTATACAGTGTCCGTTTGATACACATGTTATGTTGAAATTGTTGGTAATAACTGTTGGTGGTTTTCTTCAACAAAAAGATAAACTATAGATATGGTGACAAGTCGTGATAAAGCATCAGCAGAATGCAAACGTAGAAATGTGTTTGTAGGCTGGAAATGGAGCTTGCAATCTTACCTTGAACGTAACAACATTATATCACACTGCTTTCTTCTCACTTTGCTCAGTCCCAGAACACTAGAGCTGTTCATGTTAATGTATCATTATATACATACTAGAATACTAATACCATGGTAAAAATAATATTTCAAGGAAATATTGCAGATAAATTCTTTTTTAATTGTATGTGGCATTATTTTTCAGGACATACATGCATTTGAACTGTTGAAATATATTCGATTAAATCATAGCTAGTTTTCCCCACCAGTGTCCAGCAATTTGAATTCCCTGTATATTTATTTAGTTTCCATTTATTTACATCTGAGTATGATATTCTATTTATTTTCAAGTACAGGATGAGACCGTCTAGACACGTGTGTTACTTGTGTGTGATATATTCTGAAAGATGTGATGTGAATACTGTATCTACTTCATTTATTTATTGATTGATTTTGACACCTCTTGCATGTCGATCCATTCTAAATCTATATCATTTCATTAATTGCATGGTTGCACACTGCAATATGCCTAGTAGTCTTATTTAGGCAGAACAAACATGATACACCAGTTTTGTTCTACAGGCAAGGCAACAAACAGTTGTGGGCTGAATGCAGACTCCAAATCGCACCCTGTACAAATAAATCGACGCCTGGACAAATGAATTGATTTCCGCAAATCTGGGGAAAATTGCCATGCCTGTAATACTGTATTATATATATATATATTTGTATCATGTTTCATATATCAACTCTGTGATTAATCACAATCACTGACGTCTTTGGTGGCCTTCAGTACTTGTCAAACAAGTCATGTACCAACAAAGATGAATTCTCTAGTAGCATACAAGTCGGTAAATGGAAGTTAGTAAATCACTGTCAGATTATCTCCCCTGTCTTGTACAGACCGCTCTTCCATTCCGTGTAGTTTGTAGTCGAGATCAGCTTCCTGGCACGCCTTCTCTTCCTGCTGTTGTACAGTACCTCGTGCTAAACTACTGGGCATAATGAGAAATAGATTTTGTTTTTGCTTTTAGATTCAGAAACACTTTGTACCGTTTCAGTTTCACTGAATCTAACTGCATTTTCCCCCAAGTCCAATATCTGCATTTGTCCCAAGTTCAGTTTCACAACGCTCTTGTAGGCTACAATAGTTGTAGGGACTTACGGTACAACTGCAGTTACAATAACCTATATGTAGAGCTGTCTTATTAGACGCTTCGTGCAACCCAATTCCATTTGTAGAAGACCATTGGACTTGCAACTACTGTAGCACTACAAGAGTGTCATTCAACTGGACTCTATCTTCTACTAGTATCTATACAGTCTCTCAGCAGACTAGAAAAAGCATATTTTTTATTTTGCTTGTGTTTTTGCTTGTATTCAGTGTTAATCATGTAATGTTTGAAAAATTAATTTGTCTTCAACTCATGTGTGGTGTCAGTTAATTACATATTAACTGTAAAAACATTTCTCCTGTTTGACAAAATGCTTGTAAATAAAACCTATTTTATATATACTCATGTTTGTGTACTTGGCTTCCCATCTGGAATGGGCGACTTCTTTGTAATCCATGCCATGGAAACAATTACAATGTAGAAAATGGATTTATTGATTGAAATCCGATACTATTCCTTCATCAAGGCATGCCTACTGGTAAACTAGTATATGGAACTATCTACCATGTTGAACGCACGTGTCCACACAAAATATCACCTCGCCTCTTGAATGATCACAAATCTCGCCTCTTGAATGATCCTAAATATTAACTTAAAGTTGGCATACATTTATTTAACCCTCTCCATACTGCAGTCAACCGGAGATGCCATAAAGTACTGTGCTTGTGCCTAATAACAATTCAGCAGTTAAATGGCAACCTTCCCCGATGAATTCAGAAAAATCACTGGTATTTATTACATCTGTAAAGAAATAGCAAAGTGAGCAAGAACATGTCCACCAGATTGCATATTGATTTAAATTCATATTAGTATTTAGACCACACAACGCACTTCGTAGTTTTCCTATATTCAACTCCAAACTCGAGAATTCTGGTATATTACGTAATATAATTTTGTCGATGACATCACATGTGACTGGCTTGCCATCTTTGTTGGAGAATAATATCACTTAACAAAACAATTATGCGAATTGTCTGGCTTGAAGTTGAATGTGGAAAAATAATAACGGTCTCCGTATTACTGTAAAACCTAAACGGTAAAATGTTCTGCATCAACGTTAAACTCCATAATCACTCTCATCAAAACTGAGTAACTTTAGGTAGGACATCTCCGACAATTCAAACACTCACAAACAACTACAAAAAGCTTCATTTGTTTATTTGATCAAAGATACTTTTCACAATATGACTGGTATAAATTATAAAGTACAGAATACATGGTTTCTCACGAAAATTTGTTGGAAATAATTGCCTAGTATAGTAAAAATAAAGTGGTAAACTAAACTGCCTAAAAAAATCTTCAGATCCTTTTTTAGGTAAAACAAAAACAGTAGAAAAATATATATACATCCCCTATGTCGGCCTGGCCTCGGGCAGAAGGGTGGATATATAAATTATGCAACAGAATGGAATAGAAGCTCACGGATGTACTCCAATTTAACACAGCATAGCTGTGCCCTCATTTGATACTGGCTGTAGATCACAAAGTGACTTATAAAAACACAGTTCATCTGCATAACATCTTCCAAGCATAACAAGTGATGCTGCGGATCTTTACATTTGTCCGTGTTTTTTTTTTTGGGAAAAAGAACGCCAGCTCAAAACGTGGCCATTTTACGTAAAACTCTGATGCACCTTACATGTCTAACGTTGTCATGACTCGCTATAGAGATTGAGTCCTATTTGAAAAACAGTCCTCGTCGACAGTTCTCTAGTCCCCTAAAACGGCGGCTGAGGCTGATACGAAGCACCAGGGTAGGTGGGCGCGGCACCCAGCTGGCTCTGGGGGTACGCCATGGGGGAGACGGAATAGCCCCGCCCAGGTTGGATCTGGCTGGCGGCGATGGGCGCACTGGAGTAGACGCTGCTGGGGTAGATGGCGCTGGAGACGGGCAGACCCGACGCTGCGTAGCTCGCCGTGGTGGCCCCCAGCTGTCCGCCTCCCAGGTACGTGGGCATTGCGTATTGTGCGGGGTAGCCGGCCATTGTGGTTGACGGGAGGGACTGCAGTGACGTGGGGTAACCGCCCGGCCCCACCGTGTGGAACCCCTGTGACGCCGAAGGGTATCCAGCTGGGAGGGTGGAGTAGCCCGTCGGGGGTGTGTAGTATGCAGGGTTGGCCGCCATTGCATAGGCCTGGGTGACAGACTGGGGGTAGCGCTGGGCCTGCCCGGGGTGGAGGCCTTGCTGGGACGCGGCGGCGGCGTAGGGGCTGGTGGTGAACCCGCACGGTGTGTATAGACCAGGCTTGTCAGCAGAAGCTGGGAAGCTGGAACCTGGAGGCGGGTAACTCATGGCTCCTGAAACAGCATATCCACACTGTACTATATCTAATAAACTACCACATCATTATTCAATGGACATCTGTTGACAAGTCATGTAATGCTATAATCAATCATTGTGTGGAATCGGCCCGACCATCATCTGACTGTAAACTTTGGAATTCATAGATAGAGTCAGGGAAAATAACACAAAAATAACATACAATTGCTCCCTTTCATAAATACCATATTGTAAACTGCAATGTTATTAGAATTTCCCAGATAGTTGTAAATTGAACGTCCAATTACGGTACAAAGCAATAAGATGGCAATGGGATTGAAAACTAAACATAGCAAGCAGTAGTTGAACAAACTAGCTTGCAATAGCAGTCAATGTTGCAGTGATATACATTAACACTTGCCCATTAGCCCACTGTTTTTCACAATGCAAATATTCTAAGGGCTAGTACTGTAGAAATGCATGTGTTTTTGTATCACTATTCGGTCTTAAAATTAAGTTTCTATTGCTAATGTTGTATCAATTGACAAGATGATTGTCAGGCAGTGTTTGAAGTTACTTCTGGCACTGCCATTTCTCCCAATGATAAAGGTATCCGAAGGGCCAGTAGAAATTCATGTTTTTTTGTAAATATTTGTTAATTGAATTATTATTCGGGCCATTAAGTTTCCAGTGGTAATTTCGAACACTGTCGTCAGGGCTTACGACTAACATATGCACCACGTTCAGACATGAGAACACAAACATGCATTTTTGGAAGAAAGTCATTTCTATTGACAGAGACACCGAATGCAGTATACAAAGCACACTAAAGATTTACCAAATGGAAAAATAAATCTCGGAAATCCTCCGTTCCACATGTCTGCAAGTTAAATGGCACTGTGGGCAACCATGTTTTTAAAAACATCTATCACCTTTGGTGCCTTTGTAACTTGCCCTGACTAACCCTGCGCACAAGTAAATCAAAATGTTAGTCTGGAGCCCTGCTTGTCCATTTCTAATGGAGGTCGTCTTACCTGCACTGTGTGGTCTTTGGTCAAAATAGATTGAAGATGACTGACCTGGGAATCAGAAATCACAGAATTATGATTCTTAATGAAACAAAACATAGATCATCAGAAAGGCTAAATTGGCTGTGTCGAAAGGGAAACAACTCTGATTTAACATGTTTAACGTGCAGTGAGTGAATTATTGTTTTACGTCACAGCAGAACCTTTTATCTGCACGTTAAATCTCCTGCTGTGATGTAAAACAATAATTCAGTCAATATCAACCAATAATTCAGTCAATATCAACCAATAATTGTCAATATCAACCAATAATTCAGTCAATATCAAACATTTTCCATGGTTGGTTGGTGCTAAATGAATATGTCAGCCTCCCAGGTAGTGATAATACTCATCAGCCAATTAGAATACAGCGATGCTTAAAGTTTGTCATAACTCAATTAGGCACATAGCAAATGTCCGATGTACATTACCATGTAACATGTGTAAGGCAAGCAAACTGCAGGTGACAATGTATTCAGGCATAAATTAAATGAAACCATGGCCATTGAAGAACTGGCAACAGACCTGAGTGAGCCATTTCTTCCAATGCTAAAGGTATCCCTAAAGACTAGTAGAAATTCATTGTTTTTGTTACTTGTAATACACTATTTGGAAGTAAGTTTTGGTCGCTGTGATATTGTAAACCACGTGGAATGGCTGGAAATACATTTAGAAGGGGCATGGCTTCATGATAGGTTAACTGGTTGGGTAGTCAGTATTGTCTGGCTTTATTTTAAGTAGCACACTTTCTTCATGCCAAATGAAACACTCACCTCAGCTTTCTCACATGGGTGTTAGACCAATATGAACTGCACATACCTAGAATGCAAATATAAATAATGAAAACACATGTGTCAGCATTCACCATGTTCATGGGTAATAAATAATTTTTGAAGCGGCAGAGTATTCGACAACAAACCTATAAGATAGATCTATTTTAATTACAGTGTCCCCTCTATATAAGGCTGTATTTGGGGTCCATGACATACCCCCAGCCTTATAGTACCAGCCTTAT
>JAUTBQ010082203.1:0-39339 GCA_032361185.1 Lepetodrilus ovalis
GTTGAAGCTGCTGAAAAAGCTATTATGACTTACGGAGCTATTGAAATGAGTTTCTTGGAAAAAGGACTTATTTGGATCTCACTTTTTATTAGTCTTGCTCCTATGCTTGGTTTTACAGGAACTGTAATGGGTATGATTGGTGCATTTGATGATATTGCAGCTGCAAACCAAATGTCTCCTGCAATTGTTGCAAGTGGTATTTCTGAAGCATTGTTAACAACTTTATTTGGATTGGTTGTTGCTATTATTCTACAAGTATTTTATAACTTCTTTGTTTCTCGTGTAGATAGTATTGTTGGTGATATGGAAGAAAGTTCCATTGAACTTATTGATGCTCTTTATGAAATGAAAAAGAAATAAAAACTAAATAGAGATAATATAATGATAAAAAGAAAAAAAAGAGAAGGTGGAGAGTTTTCAGCGGGATCAATGGCTGATATTACTTTCTTATTACTTTTGTTCTTTCTAGTTACAACAAACATTGATGTTGATACTGGAATAGGAATGACACTTCCTGAAAAAGTTGAAGATGAACTAATTGTTCCAATGTCAAAAGAAAGACTTGCAGCACTATTAATTAACGAAAATGGTGATGTACTTCTAAATGGTGAAATTATTGCAATTCCTCAAATTAGTGAAACATTAATTGAAAGAATTACAAGTAAAATTGAATTACCAAAAAATAAAAAATTAGTTGTGTCTATTAAAACTGATAGAGAAACTAATTATAATTTGTATATTCAATCGTTAGATCAAGTTAAACTGGCTTTTTATAAAGTGCAAAGTAATTATGCTATGGGTAAATGGGGTATTTCTAGAGATGATGTTACTGATGAGCAAAAGAAGATATTAACTGATAAGATACCAATTATTATTTCAATAGCAGAACCTGAAAAAATACAATAGAATTATTTAGGGATAATTATGAAATTTGAAAAAAAACGAGCTGGGGCTAAACAAGAAATTCCAACTTCTTCTATGCCCGACATTATTTTTATGCTCTTACTATTTTTTATGGTTGCAACAACTTTAAGGGAACAGGAGATTTTTGTAAAGTTTACGTTACCTGAAGGGAAAGCAATTCAAAAAATTGAGAATAAAAGATTAGTATCATACATTTGGGTTGGTGACAATGAAAGAATTCAAATTGATGATAACATAGTTGCTGTTAAAGCAATTAAAAAAATAATGTACGACAAAAGAGTTGTACTACCTAATGTAGTTGTTTCGTTAAGAGTTGATAAAAATTCAAGGATGGGTTTGGTTACAGATATCCAAGAACAACTTAGAGAAGCAGATGCGAGAAGGATAAATTATTCGGCAATGCCTAAACCATAATTTATAAATTGTTCTAATTTATTAGCAGGTTATATTAATTATAACCTGCTTTTTTTTTATATTTTAATCTGTGGTTAGAAGTTTTATTGTAAGAGGAAATATGCTATGCTATACTATTCTTGAATAGTTGAAAATGTATTATGATCAATACAGTCAAACTTTTACTACACTCAGTATAACTTGAGTAGGTCTCACCTAAAAATGAAACAAATGTCATACTGAACAAGAGCCAAAGTAGGATAAAAATATTTGTTATATAAAATGAGAATTAATTTTTACTGAGGATTAAATGAGTTTAAAAGACAAAATAAATACAGACCTTAAAGAAGCGATGAAGCAAAAAAATAAAGTTCGCTTAAATACAATTAGATCAATACGTGCACTAATTCTAGAATTTGAAAAAAGTGGAAAAGGTGCTGAGTTAAAAAAAGAAGATGAAATTAAAATGTTAAGTACAGCTGTAAAAAAAAGACGTGATTCAATAGAACAATTTGAAAAAGCCGGAAGAACTGAACTTGCTGATGTAGAAAAACAAGAATTAGAAATACTTCTAGCATATTTACCCAAACAACTTAGTGAAGATGAAATATTAGATAAAGTTAAAGAATATGCAAAAGAAATAGGAGCAGAATCAAAAGAGGACTTTCCTAAACTAATGCCGCTTGTAATGAGGAATTTAAAAGGTCAATCTGACGGAAATACAATTCGTAAATTTGTAGAAAAAGTTTTGGGTGAATAATTTTGAATTATATTGATTATATATTATTAGCATTTATTCTTATTGGTTTCATACTTGGATATAAAGATGGTTTAATTAGAAAAGTATTAGGGGTAGCAGGGCTAATTACAGCAATAGTACTAGCTGCCAGCTATTATAATGAACTAGGAGAAAAACTTGCTCCAATGTTTAATAATGAACTATATCTTGCAAAAGTTGTTTCTGCCATTGTTATCTTTCTTGGTACAATATTTTTAGTTTCAATAATAAAGCGGATGGTGCAACCTGCTGATAAAGTAAGTAAATTTATAAATGATTTTCTTGGTGGTTTAATTGGAATTATTCAAATAGTCTTTATACTAAGTGTGTTTATGCTTTTCTTAAATATTCTGAATTTCCCTAACGAAGAAGATCAAAGTGAATCCATGTTATACTCTTCTATTTACAGTGTTTTACCTACAACTATTGAATTATTTGCCGGAGATGATTTTAAGACTGAAGGATTTTTAAAAGACTATATAAAAAGCAAAAACGAACCGACCGATCCGGGAACTTTTCCAAAAGAAGAAACACCTTATAAGTTAGAAGAGGATTTTGATAAAAGAGAATATCCAAGTTCTAAAGATCCATCAATTTCATTGGATTCTTTGATCAATAGTTGAAAAATAATGATAAGCAATTCAACACTTGAAAAGTTAGATTATAAAAAAGTGCTTTCAAATATTGCAGGATACACTTCAACTGAGAAAGGAAAAGAAAGCTTATTAAATTGCTTCCCTTTTAATTCTGCCAATGAAGCTTATAAGATAGGGCAATTGGTTTCAGCGGCAAAAGAAATGCTGATTGAATTTGATTATCCACCTCTCGAGTTTATTCCAAATATTAATAATGAACTTTCAAGAAGTAAAGTGATTGGTTCAGTTTTAACAATAGAAATAATTAAAAATATTCTTAACCTTTCAGTTATTTCCAGACGAATAAAAAACTACCTAATCAGTACTGCACAGTCAAACGATTTTGATGAATACAAAGAGTTCTTATTTCATGATAAAGATTTTGAGAAAGAAATATCTACTATCTTTAATGAATCGGGAACAATAAAAGATAATGCAAGTCCTAAACTAAAAGATATTCGAAAAAAAATTATCTCAAAAAATGAAAATCTTCAAAATGTCACAAATAAAATTCTTAAACAACTAAGTTCAGCTTACTTAGTACAAGAAGAATATATAACACAAAGAGATGGAAGATTGGTTCTACCAATTAAGGCCGAACATAAACGACACATAAAAGGATTTATACATTCGGAATCGAATACAGGACAAACAGTTTATATTGAACCCGAGCAAACTTTAGAATTAAATAATGAAATTCTTTCTTTGACATTTGCTGAGAAGAGGGAAATTGAACAGATATTAAAAAAGATAACTATTCTTATTGGTTCAAAAGCTAATGACCTAAAAGTATCACTTAATACTATTACGGAATTAGATGTAATTTTTGCTAAGGCAAAATACTCAATTGAAATTATTGGATCTTTCCCAACGTTTAATCAAGATAAAAGTTATAGTATTATTGAAGGAAGACATCCGTTACTTATTAAAAAGTTAGGTAGAAAAGGAACTGTTCCTCTTGATTTCTCTTTTGAAGAAGATAATGTAATTCTTATTACCGGACCAAATGCCGGTGGTAAAACAGTTGTCTTAAAAACAATTGCATTACTGTCTTTACTTGCTCAAAGTGGTATTCATATCCCGGTTCATCCCGATTCAAATTTTAATTTTTATGAACGTATCATGTTAGATATTGGAGATGAACAATCAATTGAGGATGACTTGTCAACTTTTAGTTCTCATCTTTCTAATATTAAATCAATATTAAACAGTGCTAATAAAAACTCATTAGTTCTAATTGATGAAATTGGAACAGGGACAGATCCTAGTGAAGGAACAGCATTAGCTGCTTCATTCTTAATTTCATTAAATAATAAAGATGCAAAGGTGGTTGCAACCACGCATCATGGAAATCTAAAAATTCTTGCTGCAGAGTTTGAATATTTTCAAAATGCTTCTATGGAGTATGACTTAGAAAAATTAAGACCAACATATAAATTCCGTCAAGGAATTCCCGGTTCAAGTTATGCTTTTGAAGTAGCTCAAAAAATTGGATTGGATGAAAATATTATTGAGCTTGCTGAAAAATACTTAGATACAGATAAAAATAAAGTTGAAAAATTTATTGTAGAACTTGAGAATAAATCACAAAAGCTTACGGAGAAAATAAATTTGTTAGAAATTGAGAATACGCGATTACAAGGTCTTTCAAATTTATATGAAAAAGAAAACAAAAAATTAAGAGAACAAAAAGGAAAAATTTTACAGGATACAAAAGATAAAGCTGAAATGTTTTTGAGCAACTTAAACAAAGAATTTGAAAATACAATTAAACGGATAAAAGAAACAAATGCAGAATCAAAAATAATTAAAGAAGAAAAACAAAAAATCACACTTCTTAAGAAAAGAGTAGTTGAATCATTTAGTAATGAAGAAACAATTAAAAATAAAAAGGAAAAATATAAGATAAATGATTTTGTAAAAATAAAAGAATCATCAACTTCAGGTAATATAGTTAAAATTGAAAAAAAAAATGTATGGATTGATACAGGAAATATTCAACTTAAAGTAAATATTAAAAATATTTTATTTGCAAAAAAAATAAAAGAAGTTCAAAAGAGTAAATTTGAAAATATTACAATTAGTAATGCTAGTATAAGATTAGATATTAGAGGAAGAAAACCTGAAGAAGCTGAATTTGAAATTGTTAAATTTATTGATGACGCTTATCTTGGAAATCTAAAAGATGTTGAAATTATTCATGGTAAAGGAACAGGTGTTTTACGAAAAACTGTTCATGAAATATTAACGAAGCATGAATTAGTAACTGGTTTTAATATTGCTAGTATTGAATTTGGTGGGGAAGGAGCAACAATTGTTGAACTTAAACAATAGTCAAAATTAAGAAAAAAAAGTTGTATTCTACAATTGTAACTAGTTGTATTATTTTAGTATATTAAAGATTATTTTCTCTTAATAAAAAGGAGGTTACGTGAAAAAAATATTAACGTTTGCATTGGTGTTGTTCTTATTTACATCAAACATTTTTGCAAGTGGGTTTCAAATTAATGAACAAGGATCTAGAGCAATGGCAATGGGTGGTGCATTTGCTGGTTTAGCAAATGATGCTTCCGCTATATATTTTAATCCTGCCGGTATTACTCAACTAACCGGAACACATTTTTTAGGTGGAGTAACATTAATTTCACCATCATCTAGTTTTAGAGGACCTTCTCCATCAATTGAAGAATCAAAATTAAAATCAAGAATATTTAACCCCATTCATTTAAGTATTACTAGTCAAGTTAGTGAAAAATTACATCTTGGGTTCTCAGTTGGTAATAATTATGGTTTAGGAACAAAATGGGATAAAAACTGGGTGGGAAGATTTATGGCAGTCGAAACAGAAATTCGTACATTTTTTATGACTGGTGTTGCTTCTTATAAAGTTTCAGATGTATTATCATTAGGCTTTGGTTATGTGTTTGCATATGGTGATGTATTAATAGGTAAGAAAGCAAATTTAAGTCCTTTTAACGCAGAGGCATATTTAGAACTTAACGGTACAGGAAGTGGTTCGGGTTTTACAGGAGGTATTTTACTTACCCCAACAAATTCAATACAAATAGGGCTATCATATAGAAGTAGAGTCAGAATAGATTTTAATGGAGATGCTACTCCTTCGGAAGCACCTTCACAATATAATGGCTTACTTCCTAATGGAGAGATTGATGCAGCATTAACTACGCCGGCAAATATTACATTGGGTGTGGCAATAAAACCATTGAAGAATTTAACATTTGTTGCTGATTACCAGTATGTGGGATGGGATAGCTATGATAAGTTAGAAGTGGAATTTGCTGATTATACTTTTCGTGATGGTTCAAAAAGTACTACATCGGTTAGGGAATTTGAAAATAGCTTTATAGTAAGGGCAGGGGTTGAGTATGGGCTGAATGAATCTTTAGATCTTCGTGCCGGAATACTATACGATAAAAATCCGATTAAGGATGAAAGACTTGACCCAACACTACCCGATGCAGATCGTTTGGGATTTAATGGTGGAATTGGGTATAGTTTATCTGAAAACATTACTTTTGATCTTGCATATATGTTTTTACGTTTTGATGAAAGAACAATTACAAATTCGCACGAAAGTTATAGTGGTTTAGCTAATAGTATCGCTCCGATGAATGGTGTCTATAATTCGATTGCGCATTTACTTTCTGTTACATTATCATATAAATTTTAATTTGGAGGAATTGATAAGTGAAAAAGAATAAAACGATTTTAATTTTAACAGTTATTGTTTCTTCAATGTTGTTTTTTAGTTGCGAAGATAGGAACGAATTAACTGATCCTGTAATAAGTGATAATACTACAGCTAGCTT
This sequence comes from Lepetodrilus ovalis, assembly GCA_032361185.1. NCBI lineage: Eukaryota > Metazoa > Mollusca > Gastropoda > Lepetellida > Lepetodrilidae > Lepetodrilus > Lepetodrilus ovalis. Next base: position 6,561 of record JAUTBQ010082203.1, read on the forward strand.
TGAAAGATTTGTTAGTATAGGTAATAGTCTTACTCATGGGGTACAGTCTAATGCCGTGTATGAAACAGCTCAAGAGTATTCATTTGGTAATCAAATTGCAAAACAAGCTGGAGCTAAATACGAACAAAGTTTGTTTTCTAATCCGGGAACAGGTGGTAGAATAGAGGTAAAAGCTATTGTCCCATCTTTAGAACTTGCTGCTAACCCAAACAAAGGAGAACCTACAAATCTTAACTATGTTGGTCTTTATAATAATTTAGGAGTAAAGTGGGCCTTTATAGCTGACGCTGTAAATACAACAAACGCTTCTAATTGTTTTACTGCACAATTTGGGTTACCAAATCCTTTGTTTGATGTGGTCTTAAGAAATCAAGGTTCACAGTTTGCACAAGCGAAAAAACAAAAACCAACCATGCTTACTTTTTGGCTAGGTAATAACGATATATTAGCTCATGCAACAAGAGGTGGTACAATGCCTTATACTCCGGAACAAACATTTGCTTTTTTATATAACCAAGCAATGGATAGTTTAGAAGTATTAAAGAATAGTTTTGGAACAAAAATAGTTTTAGCAAATATACCAAGTGTTACTTCCGTACCATATTTTACAACTGTTGGTCCGGCAGTAGGTGCAAAACTAAAACAGTTGCAAAGTTTAGTACCACAAATTGAAGGTTTGGTTTATTCAAAAGCAACCACTCCATTTATTGATAAAGCAACACCGGATGCTCTTATAAGTGGTGATGTTCTTTTAACATTAGATGGTGCCGCCGCTGCAAAAATGATTGGTGATACAACCGGAGTTTACTATACTAGTTTTGGAATACCAGTTCCTACTGGTGTAATAACAAAAGCACCTTTTGGTCTAGCTCCTCAAAACCCATGGCCAAATAATTTAATACTTGATCCGTCTGAAATTGTAATTGTTGCAAATGTAGTTAGTTCATATAATTCTACTATTGCTGCATTAGCAACAGCAAAAGGCTTTGCTCTAGTTGATGTAAATACATTCCTAAATGAAGTTGCAGTTAATAACTACCAAACAAACGGACTTACTTTTACTGCTAAATATGTTGAGGGTGGTTTGTTTAGTTTAGATGGTATTCATCCTACAAGTCAAGGATATGCAATTATTGCAAATCTATTTATTGATGTAATTAATAAATCTTATAATACAGATATTCCCAAGATTAATGTTTCTACAATACCAGGTAGTCTTGAATTAGCCAAAAGAGTAAGTCGTGATAAATATGGTATCCCAAATTTAGCGCCAGGAGCTCTAAGTAAATTTTTATTCTAGAGCATTTTATTAATTGACTATTAAATTATGGCTGATTATTTTTAAATATTCAGCCATAAAAAGAAAGTGAAAAAAAATGAAAAAAACATTTAGCATATTACTATTTGTAATAAGCATTACCTCATGTTCTCTTTTTCAAGAGACAACTTCTTATGATGAAATTGAAGTAAATGATAGCAGTAAAAATTCGGAAGAAGTTTATGTTTTTGATGAAACTAGTGAAGTAGAAACAAATATTCCGAAATATACTGAAACTGCTACAAATAAAGAAGAAATTGCAGAAGTAAAACAAGAAGTAACAGAGACTATTTCTGAGGCTAATAATTCTGTTATAGAGAATGATATTCCTTTAGCAAAAACATACCCAACAGATGATAAAACAACTACGTCCGCGACAGTATATTCAGAATCAAAAATAACTTCTAAGGAAACTGTTACAAATACATCAGAAGAATATACAAATTATTCGCAACAGTTTTATTTGCAATTAGGTGCTTTCTCAACTCTTAAGAGAGCAGAAAAATATGCTGCTAATGCTTCATCTAGTGTTCCCTTTGATATTAGTGTAATGTATAACAGTTCAAATTCATTATATATGGTTAGAAGTTCTAGCTTTGCAACAAAAGGGGAAGCCGAAGCAATTAGAGATGATTTAAAAAGAAGAAATATTTATAAAGATGCTTTTATTGTAACAGAATAGTTATTTTTAAAACTTATTTAATTTTATAGGAGATATTATGGCATTTTCGTTAAATAAAGTTATGCTAATTGGTAATTTAGGACAAGATGCTGAGCATAGATTTACTACAAACAACAATGAGGTTAGTACTTTTTCTATTGCTACAACTCATAGTTATAAAGGAAAGGATGGGAACTATGTTAATGAAACTACATGGCACAATGTAGTTTTGTGGGGTGCATCTGATTTTTTGAAAAGTAACTTAAAAAAAGGTAAAAAGTTTTATATAGAAGGAAGAATTAGTAAACGTGACTATGAAAATAAAGATGGTCAAAAAATTTATGTAACTGAAGTACTAGCTGATAAGTTTGCATGCATACCACTTGATGGAAGCAACAATAGTGGAAGTGGTAACTTTAATCAACCGCAACAAACTACTTCAGCTCCGGAAGCTTTTGATAATAGTACCCCGGAAGATGATGATTTACCATTTTAGCTAATATGTTTAATAATAGAGGTTGATACAAAATATTTGGATATTGACTTAATTTATGGAATAATTATCTTAATTATTCTTTTAATTTTATCTGCTATATTTTCTGGTTCTGAGGTTGCTCTTTTTTCTTTAGATGAAAAAAAACTAAAAGAATTGAAAAATAGTTCTAACTTTATTAATAAATATATATCTGCGTTGTTAAAGTTTCCTCGCAGATTATTAGTTACTATATTGATAGGAAATACAATATGTAATGTAGCTGCTTCAATAGTTTCTGTGAATTTATCTTTACATCTTGTTGATATTTATAATATTGAAAAAGATAGTGCAGTAATAATACAGATATTATTATTAACCGTAATTGTTATCATCTTTGCCGAAATAACTCCTAAAGTTTTAGCAAATAAACATCCAATAAAATTTTCTAAATTTATTGCTTTGCCACTTTATTTAACTCATTTATTTATAAGCCCAATATCCAAGTATTTAACTAATACAATTCAATATTTTACATCAAAAATTAAGGTTGATAAAACAAAAACTGCGTTATCTAATGATGAAATTGCGGAGCTTGCAGATATTGGAATTGAGAAGGGAACAATAGAAGAAGAGGAACATGAATTGTTACGTGGACTAGAATCGTTTGGCACAATGCTTGTTCGAGAGGTAATGACTCCACGTGTTGATATGATTGCTGTTCAGCATGATACAAATCTCAGTGAACTTCTTAAAAAAATCAGTGATTCCGGTAGAAGCAGAATTCCGGTTTACCAAGATGATCTGGATAATATTCTAGGGATTATTTACGCAAAGGATATGCTCCCGTTTCTAAACAAATCAAAGAAAGAGCAAAGATTCTCAATTAAATCTATTATGAGAGAAAGTACTTTTGTCCCTGAAACAAAACTTATTAGTAAACAAATGCAAGAATTTCAAGAAACTAAAACACATATTAGTATTGTGGTTGACGAGTATGGAGGTACTTCAGGAATTATTTCTTTAGAAGATATTTTAGAAGAAATTGTAGGTGAAATTCATGATGAACATGATGCTGAAGAAAATGAATACATAAAACTATCAGAAAATAAATATATTGTACTTGGAAAACTAGGCATAGATGAATTAGAAGAACTATTTAGTTTCTCAATAGAAGAAACAGAAGAAGCTTATGATACAATTGGAGGCTATATACTCAACCATGCTGGTACAGTTCCGGATGTTGGATATTCCTTTGAAGAGTATGGTGTGAAGTTTATTGTAAAAGATGTTGCTGATAATAGGATTCAGAAAGTTGAAGTAGAAAAATTATTGAATATTTAGTATATACGTAAAGGTAGTTTTATTTCAGTAATTAATTGTTTTTACTCTAATTGTTGGTGGAGAATTCAATATTCGGGAGAATCAAAATAGTTGAATTAGTAAAAGTAAGAATAAATAATGATTTATATAAATTAACAATTTGTCGATTCCTTCAAAAGAATCTTTTAATAAATACTTAGAATAAATCAAACCGATACACTATTGAATGGAATTGATAATTTGGAAGGAATTACAAATAACTTTAATGTAATATTGTTGGATAGGAAAATTGATTCCGTTGAATATGTTTTAATAATAGACTATTAAAAAAATATGACAAGTGAAAAAAGAACAGAAATTAAAGTTGGAGTAACAGTTTTTATTGCATTAATAATGCTAGCAATTATTTTTGGTTGGGCAAAAAACTTTAATCTTACTAATAATAATAAGACTATTAATGTTAAATTTTCCACAGTTGCCGGATTAGAACTTGCTGATTTAGTTACTGTTAATGGTGTTCGGAAAGGTTTGGTTAGTTCCATTAGTACGGATGGCAATTATGCTAAAGTTGGAATTAAATTTAAAGAAAATGTTATAATAAAAGAGGATGCTACATTTTCTATTATGATGTTGGATCTAATGGGAGGTAAAAAAATTGAGATTAATGCCGGTACCTCAAATAAAGAAATAGACTATTCAAAAGTACATATAGGTAAATTTGCCGGGGATGTTGCAACTTCAATGGAAATGTTAAGTTCCGTTCAAACAGATTTGGTTGATGTTATTAGAGAAGTGAAAATTTCTCTAGTTAATATAAATAAATTCTTTGCAGATTCTTCTTTCTCAAATGATGTAACTTCTTCAGTTAAATCTATTAAACAGTTAACAAATAACTTAAATGAGTTAATGATAGAAAATAGAGAAACATTAACTAAAACCATTGCAAATACAAATCAGCTAACAGAGAAAGCAAATGAGATGTTAAGTGAAAATCAATCTAGTATAAAATTAGCGATTGAGAATCTAAACACTACACTTACTTCAAGTAGTGAACTACTAACTAAACTCAACACTTTATCAGATGAAATTACAAAGAAGGAAAATAATATTGGTAAACTTATTTATGATGATGAGTTAATTAATGATTTGAAAATTTCTTTTGAGCAAATAAAAGAACTCACAAAAATATTAAATCAGCAATTAAAAAATGGTGGACTTGAAGTAAAAGCTGATATAGATTTATTTTAATAGACTTAATAGATTTTAATAGATATTTTTTATAAAGTATAATATGAATGAGTATAAAACTTTTGAAACTGAAAGACTTTTGCTTAAACCAACTTCTGAAGAAGATGCAGAATTTATATTTGAGTTAATGAATACTGCAAAGTGGTTAAAATATATTGGCGATAGAAATGTTAAATCTGTTTCAAGTGCTAAAGAATACATAAAAAATAAAATATTGCCTCAACTTCAAAGACTAGGATTCTCTAATTACACTTTAATATTAAAGGCTTATAGTAATAAAATTGGGACGTGTGGATTGTACGATAGAGATGGAGTAGAAGGAATAGATATAGGTTTTGCATTTCTTCCTGAATATGAGAAAATGGGTTATGCTTTCGAAGCTGCAAATAAATTAAAGAATATTGCTTTTGATGAGTTTGGTATAGGTGAGATAAATGCTATCACAACAAAGAATAATATTTCCTCGCAAAAATTATTAAAGAAACTGGGACTGGAATTTATTAGAAATACTAGAATTCCAAATGATGATGAGGAACTATTACTTTATAAGACTAAGCTTTAGAGTATGAATAAAATAGGCTGACAGAAATAAAATATGATATTTGGAATTGGAATTGATATAATAGAAATTGAGAGAATAAAAGAAAGTGTTGAGAAATTTGAAGATAGATTTCTCAATAAAATATTTACAGAAGTTGAGCTTGACTATTCTCTTAGTAAAAAAAATAAATACCAGCATCTTGCCGCACGTTTTGCTGCAAAGGAAGCAATTGCCAAAGCCCTTGCCACTGGTTGGAGCAAAGGTTTCCGTTGGAAAGATATAGAAATCTATAATGAGAAATCCGGAATGCCTAATGTAAAACTTTCAGGTAATTTAGCAAAGTTTTTAGGTGAAAATAAATCTTTAAAAATTACAATGAGTCATTCGCAACATTATGTAACTTGTTTTGCAATAATTTATTCTAAACAATAAAAAAGCTTATCCAAAATAATTGGATAAGCTAATAATAAAAATTTATTAACAAATTAGAACTTATATCTTATCCCTGTAGTAACTGCAAAATGAAAAACTGTACTATTTGCAAAAATAAGTCCAAACTGTATATCTGCAGGAATGTATAGGTTTTTAGTAACCGGGAAATATGAACCACCACCTGCTCTAAGTGAAAAGAAAGGTCCATTACCGGCAAACCACAAACCAAAACCAAAATCAGTATATGGTGTTATTCTTGTTCCCCTGATTTTAAAAAAATACTTTGCATAAGTTGTCCATTCAGTTAATGCATCGGTATCAACACCAAGTTCAGTTCCAACTCCTAATCTTCCTCCTAAAAAAGCCACTTCAAATACTGGACCGGCTGCTAGTGAGGCACTTCCTTCAGTTAAAGATAAACCTATTTTGTCACCCAAATAGAATTCAGTCTTTTGAGCGTATGTGGAACTACCTGTGAATAAAATAAATAATAAAATTGATAAACTTAAAATTCCTTTCAACTTTTCCTCCCAAATATATTGTTAGAAATAAAATTAATTAACCACATTAAACTTTAATGCAACTCCAGCTTGAATTGTTAAGATTGAGTAGTCCACATTTTCAAGTACATCAGTAAAACCAATTCCAACAGCTACTTGAGGAGCTAAGGTTAACAATCTTGAAAGACCTATATCAAAACCAATACCGGATTTTAATGCAAAACGCATATTGGTATTATTTAGATCTTCTGTTTGAGTTTGCTCTGTTGTACCATCATTAAATTTAACTCCATCTGTATTAAGTGTAACGGTTGTTGTAATACTGGAAGAAATATTAAAACCTAGAGCAGGTCCTAAAATAAAATACAATCCAACATTTGGAATTCTAAATTTAAACATTGGTTCAAGTTGTAAGTACGCAATACCCACTCCAAGATTTTGGGTATATTCAAAAGGAGTACCATCTTCAGCTATCGCATTATTATCTTCAGATATTGAGCCATGACGATTATCATAAAATGCAATATTTGTTAGAATACCGATTGATTTATCTCTTGTAAATGTTAAATCAACCTGTCCTGAGAATACACCTCCTATGCCATTCATACTCTTGTTCAAGGCATCCCCAGAATAAATATTAAAATTCATCCCAAAAGAAGGACCCACAGCAAGTTTTACTTGTGCTTGTGAAAAATTTGTTATTGTAACCAAAGTAAATAGTACTAAAAATATATTTGAATATTTCATTAAATCTCCATTAAATAAATTAAAGAATTTAATATCTTATTTATAAAAAAATGAATAAATATCAAAATTGTATTTAATCAAGTATTTTTATATGATATTTTGTCTTATTATAAAATTGGAGTAACTAATTGAAAATAGTATTCGCAACAGGTAACAAAGGTAAATTGCATGAAATTAGAAATATTTTTTGTAACACTAATTTTGAAATTATTTCCTTAAGTGATTTGGGTTTCACTGATGAGATTAAAGAAACTGGTAATACTTTTAGAAGAAATGCTTTTATAAAAGCGGATATGATTTTTAAGAAGTTTAACATTCCGGTAATTGCTGATGATTCTGGTTTATTGGTTGAACAACTAAATGATGAACCCGGAGTTTATTCAGCAAGATACGCTGGAGAATATGCTACTTACAATGATAACAATTTGAAACTTCTAAAAGAACTAGAACATTTACCTTATCCTCATTTAGCAAAATTTATTTGTTGTGCTGTTTTTGTAAATGAAAATAATAGAATGGCAGTCAATGGAGAATTAAAGGGGGAGATTATTAAAGCATACAAAGGTAATAATGGATTTGGATATGACCCGATTTTCAAACCAGAAAAATATTCTATAACACTAGCTGAAATGAGTTTGGAAGAAAAAAATAGAATTAGTCATAGAGCAAAAGCATTTTCAAAATTAAAGACAAAAATAAATTGTCTTTAGTCAAAGTGGAAGCAAAAGAGATCTGTTTGCAAAAACCAATTTAGAAATAGAGTAACAAAAATAATCTTAAAAGATTTTTTTTGTTATTAAATAAAACAATAAAAATTATTGAACTTACTTTTCAGCAATAACAATTTGTACAATCCCAAAAGTAAGAGAATGTGTTTGAATATTTCTAAAACCAACATCTTCCAATATTGTACTTAATACTACTTTTCTATCAAACTCATCAACAGATTCCGGAAGATAAGTATATGCTTCTTTGTCTTTTGAAACCAGTTTGCCAATAAAAGGTAAAATCTTATTGAAGTAGAAAAGATAAAAACTTCTTACAATAATATTTTTTGGAAGTCTAAATTCTAAAATGGTTACCTTCCCGTTTTGCGTTAGTACATTATAGAATGATTTAAATCCTTCGTTTATATCATAAAAGTTTCTTACTCCAAACGCTACTGTAATATTTGTGAATGAACTATCTTTAAACGGTAAAGCTTCTGCAACGGATTGAACTAAATTTCCTTTTATCCAATCTACCTTAGTAGTAAAAAGTGAGAGCATATTTTTAGAAAGATCAGCCCCAGTTATTTTCTGTACACCTATCTTTTTGGCAGCAATTGAGAAATCTCCGGTTCCACATGCAATATCGAGTAACTTTGTATTATTATTTATATTTGAAAGCTCCAAAGCTTTTTTTCGCCAATAGAAATCTATTCCAACACTTAGAAAGTGATTTAAGAAATCGTAACTAGGAGAAATGCTATCAAATATTCTTCTTACTTTTTTTTGTTTATCCATAAAAGTTGTTTCTTATATTCATATTGTAGAACAGATTGCTTATAGCATGTAATTGCTTTTTGCAGATTGCAAGCAATCTACATTACACTTCTTTATTTAAAGTCGAATAGTACTTAAGTTGAATATACTTCAGTGTACTTTAATTTTTCAGAGGTTTTTTATATTCATATAAATTATTATCTGTTTTCTTTTGCCACCAATTATATAAGTGTTTGGCTGTTAACATTGTGAAAATCATAAATACAGCTCCACCTACTAAATCAATAAAATAATGATAACGTAAATATACTGTTGCAAAAATTAGCAAAGTTCCTATTATCAAAATACCAAATTTAAAAGAAGAACGAAGTTTAATAGAAAGAAACATTACAATCAATGTCATTTGTGTATGTCCGCTTGGGAATACATCTCTTTGTACAACTTCCATTGGATTTAGAGTGCCGGCTGGTATAGATTCCCCCGAGTTAACAACTTCTCTCAGGAAATTTGTCAGCCATAATCCAGGTAATTCTATATTGGTCATTTCAAAATTATGTAAAGTAAATCTTGGTCCAACAGCCGGTAAAAATAAATAGCCAATATATGAAAGCAAAAAGCCATAAATTATGCTAAAAATTATAAACTTAAAATTATCAATCTTTCCTTTTAATTGCATTTCTAACCCAAGTATAATTGGTAAAAAGAAAAATGATGCGTAAGCAATTTGTAAAATTTCAGTTAGTATGGGATTTGCAAATTGGAAAAGAAAAACAGTAGGACTAATTCCAAAGATGAAATTATCAATTGAAATCAAAAATGAATCATAATCAACTGAGTGAATAGCTCTTATTATTAAATTAACTTCTTTAAATGTGAAAAATACAAGAGGAACAACAAACCAATAATGAATATTCTCCCAAATTGGAGAGTCAGTTTCTTTATCCTTTTTAGATATAAAAAGAATAAATGCAAACAACATAAAATTTAATAAAATAATTATATGCCAATATTCTATTGATGAATTAAAAAATATCATCATTACACTTAGAAATACATAGAATAAAATTATAATAAAATCAGTTGGGGATAGATTATTTAGTAAAATAGGAATACTTTTCATTAGGCAACATAAAAGGAAGTTAATAGTGAAAGATAAATAAGTAAACCTATAATATCATTTGTTGTAGTAACAAAAGGTCCGGTTGCGATAGCCGGATCAATATCAAACTTTTTAAGAATGATAGGAACAATTGCACCTATCATTGTTGCATTAACCATAATAATAAAAAGTGAAAATGATAAAATTAAAGCGAAACTATAATCAACATTAAAAAAGAAATGTGTTACTAGTAAAAGAATAATTGTACAGACAATACTATTTACTAAAGCAACTCTTAGCTCTTTTAAAAGAATTTTAATTGTATCGCTAAGCCAAATTTCCCCAGTACTAATATTTTGTACCATTACAATTGAGGATTGACTTCCAGAACTTCCACCCATTGCCATAACTACCGGAATGAAAAAACTTGCAATAATTATTTGTTCGAGTGATGCTTGGAAAGAAGCTAATACTACGGCGCTTAATAGCTCTCCTGCAAGGGAGACAAAAAGCCAGGGTAAGCGGTTTCTTGATATTCTGAAAGTAGAATAACTAAATTCTTCTTCCTCTGTTAAACCAGCCATTTTTTGAATATCTTCAGAAGCTTCTTCTTGAATAACATCTACAATGTCATCAAAAGTAATTCTACCAAGCATTTTTCTGCTTTTATCAACAACCGGAATTGCAACAAGATCATATTTCTGAATAATGTTAGCAACTTCTTCTTGATCTACATCTGGAGTTACAAAAATTAAATCGTCTTCAATAATAGTTTTTATTTCTTCATTCAGAGGAGTAATCAGTAATGATTTTAGCTCAACTATACCAAGTAGTTCGTCATTATCTTTTAGAACATAAATATGAAAAATATTGTCAAACTCGTCAGAATTTTTTCTTACTTCTTCAATTGCATCTTTCACAAGAGCTTTTTCATCAACATAAACAAAGTTGCTGGTCATTATACCGCCGGCAGTATCTTCATCATATTTAAGAAGTTCAATTACATCTTCGGCATCTTCTTTGTCAATATTCTCAAGTACGTGTTCCGCAACGTCTTCAGGAAGATCGCTAACAATATCGGTAGCATCATCCGAGTTAAGTTCATCAACAATATCAGTGATTTTTTTGGCATCAATATCTTTTAGAATTTTTTCTCGTAGATTTTCGTCAACTTCAGTTAGAACTTCTCCGGCGGTTTCAGAATCTAAAATAGAGAAGGCATATTTTGCATCATCAACTTTTAAATGATTAATAATTTCAGCAATATCCGCAGGATGTAAATCAGTAAAAATATTTAATAAACTTTTCTCTGCATTACTTTCAATCAATTCAGTAATACTTTCTAAAAGTTCATTATCAACTTGAAGTACTGTCTTTGCAATATTTGTCTCTTTTTCAGATGGCATTGTTTTTCTGAATGTATTTAGTAAGTTCTAAAAAATCTTCAACTTCTAATTCTTCTGCTCTCTTTTGTAATGATATCCCTAAGTTTGAAAAATCATAATCCTTAAATATACTATTACCTAAAGAATTTTTTAAGGTTTTTCTTCTATTACCAAAACTTGCCTTAACAATTCTTATAAATGTATGTTTATCAACATCAGGATACTCATTTTTATCGAACTTTATGTGAACTATGGCAGATTCAACATTGGGTTTAGGAATAAACACATTTCTTGATACTTTATAAACAAGTTTAGTAGAGGAAAAATATCCAAATAAAATTGTTAATATTCCATATTCTTTTGTTCTCTTTTTTGCAATCATTCGTTTTGCAATATCATAAGGCATAAGTAAAACAGTTTCCGAGACTAGTTCCTTTTCTTCCAATAATTTAAATAAAATACTTCCGGTTAAATTAAAAGGTATATTCCCAATGATCTTAGTAGGAAAGTCTAATGTATTTTTTAATTCACTAAGTTTTAGTTTTATGAAATCTGAGTTTAATAGAATTAAATTATTGAATTTTGAATTCAACTCATCTATAACTCTTGTATCAATTTCAATTGCCACTAGTTTGCTCAATTGTTTGGTTAATTCGGAAGTTATAGAGCCTTTCCCCGGACCAATTTCAATAACCGAATCTTTTAGGTTTAATTTTAGAACATCAATCATTTTTAAGATTGTGTTTTTATCAACTAAATAATTTTGACCAAATTTTTTTAAAGGTTTTATTCCCATAGATCAAATTTTGTTATGAAAATTTTATAATTTAGATTATAAGATATATTAAGTTTGTTTAATAAACACAATGGTAAAAGAAAATATAGGAGTTGAATTGAAAAAAGAATATGTTGTTGCAATTGATGTTGGTGGAACAAAAATATTAACTGCTTTAATTAAAGACAATAAAGAAATAATTGAAAGAGTAAAACAAGCTACTGATTCAAGCAAAGGGGGGAAATATATTGTTGAATGTATTTCAGACTCTATTAAACAATTATTAAAGCAAACAAAAATTAAAATTGATCAAGTAAGAGCAATATCAATGGGGGTCCCGGGAACTGTTAATCCGAGAAGTGGGATTATTGCTGATGCTCCTAATCTTAATATTAAAGATTTTAATATAAAAAAAATGTTACAAAAAGATTTTAACGTTCCAATATTCTTAGAGAATGATGTTAATTTAGCTGGACTTGGGATAAAGATATATGAATACAATAACAAGGTAAATAATATGTTAGTTGTATTTATTGGTACGGGAATTGGTGGAGCATTATTTTTTAATGGAAAGATGTATAGAGGATCTTCATTTTATGCCGGAGAAATTGGGCATATGAGAGTTGATAGTAAAGGTCTATTGAGTAATGGAAGTAAATTGCTTGGATTTGAAAATATTGCAAGTAGAACTGCAATGGTAAACTCGATTATCAAGAGATCTAAAAAAGAAAAAACCTACTTAAATAAGTATATTAAAAAAGGTGAGAAAATAAAAAGCAAGCACCTTGCAAAAGCAATTGCAAAAGATGACAAACTTGTAAAAGAAGTTATTAGTGATGGTTGTAAGGTTATTGGAACTTTACTCGGTAGCATTACAACTTTATTGAATCTTGATACTATTGTTGTTGGTGGTGGTGCGGTTGAAGCTAATGAAGATTTTATGTTGCCAAAAATTAAAAAAGCCTTTGATGAAGCAGCTATAAAAGAAACTGGCAAGATAGTGAAAATAAAAGGGACGAAACTGGGTGATGATGCTGCATTATATGGTGGTCTTGGTTTAGCAGAAGAATTCTTAAAATAGGATTATCTTATTACTTAGCATTAAGTTCAGTCATTATGTGGAATATTTTTAGTGAAGCAATTGGTGTCATTATCTTACTGATTACTTTGTTTATTTGTCAACGAACTTCTTAACTCATCATGAAAAAAGGCATTAAGTGAAAATCTTAATTTTAGCTATATCTTATATAATACTAATTTGTTGTTCAGATAGCTCAATTAAAAATTCTCAATCAATCATTGTTGCTAAAAATAATTGGGAAAAATATTTTAATAAAAATAATATTACCGGTACATTCGTATTAAAAAAAATAAATTCAGATACATTGCAAGTTTTTAATTTGGATCGTTCTGAAAAACAATATCTGCCGGCTTCAACATTCAAGATACTCAATTCACTTATTTCACTCGAAGCAAAAGTAATAGGAAATGAAAATGTAATTATTAAATGGGATGGCAAAAAAAGATTTTATGATAAGTGGAATCAAGATCAAAATATGAGAACTGCTATTAAATACTCTTGTGTTTGGTTCTACCAAGAATTAGCTAGGAGAGTTGGAAGAGAAAAGATGCAATACTATTTGGATACAGTTAAATATGGCAATTCGAAACTTGGTGATAAAATTGATACTTTTTGGCTAGACGGAGATTTAAGAATTAGTGCTAAAGAACAAATTGTTTTCTTGGAAAAATTCTTAAAGCATAATTTGCCATTTACAAATACAAATTTAGAAACTGTAAAAAATATTTTACTTATTGATTCAACCAGCACATATAAATATTATGCAAAAACCGGATGGGCTACAAGAATAGAACCTCAAATCGGTTGGTATGTAGGATTTATAATTAAAGGAAATGAATCTTGGGTTTTTGCTCTGAATATTGATATCAATAAAAAAGATGATAAAAAACAGAGAGTAATGATTACTAAAAATATCTTGAGGAGTGAAAATATTATATAGAAACCTTTTAAAAACAGAAATAGTTTAACACTTGTCATCCCTCAGAATTGCGGGATCTTGTTTTTAGTTTGAATTATGAGATTCTCACTCAGCAAAGTCGAGCAAGCTGTCTCTCCGCTATTCAGAATGACCGATTCCAGTAGTTTCTCAGAGGTTTCTATTATTTGGTTTGTTTTTGATGGAGATTGTAACAATATAATTTACAGAGCGTCACTTATTTTTTCTAATTCTTCACTTAGTTCTGCCCAGGCGGAATAGGCTTTATCTAAATCTTTTTTTGTTTGATTGTAATTTAATTTATTTTGTTTTGCTCGTTCTGAGTTTGAGTAAACCTCTTCTTTCGTAAATTCATTTTCTAGATTAAGTTTAAGCTTCTCTAACTCATTTATAGATTGTTCCAATTCTACAATTTGTTTTTTTATCTTATTTGTTGCTTTAAATTCTTTTTGTCTTTGTTCAGCTTCAAGTTTTTTCTGCTCTTTTCTATTTAATTTGTCATTATTATCAGTAGCTTTTTTTGAAATAACTTCAGTTAAAATACTATCTTCTTTTTTCGAAAGATAATAATCTATACCGCCAAAGTATTCTTTTATACTTTGGTTCCTAACTTCAACAACTTTTGTAATTATTGGTTTAAGAAAATCAATGTCATGAGAAATAATTATTAAAGTTCCATTAAACTTCTCAAGAGCATTTTGTAGTATCTTTTTTGAATCAAAATCCAAATGGTTTGTAGGTTCATCAAGAATTATAGTATTAGCTTTATTGAGTAGTACCTTTGCAAGTGCAACCCTACTTTTTTCACCCCCGGAGAGGACTTTTATTTTTTTGAATACTGCTTCACCATTAAATAAGAAGGCTCCTAATATTGTTCTTAATTGGGGAATTGTACTTTCGGTATCACTTGTTGCAAGTTCTGTGATAATATCATTTTCTAGATTAAGATTATCAACAACATCTTGTGCATAAAATGAAATTATTGTATTGTGTCCGGTTACCATGCTCCCTGAAGTAGGAGCTAGTCTATTTGAAAGTATTTTTGCAAGTGTAGTTTTACCTGCTCCATTAGGACCTAAAAAAGCGATTTTTTCACCTCGCTCAATTTGTAAATCCAAATTCTTTAATACTAAATTTTCATCGTAACATTTTGACAAAGATTTTATTTCAATAGGCATAACTCCACTTTGAGGAGAATCAAAAAACTTAAAATGAATATTGTTTTCGGAATCTACAAGCTGAATTCTATCTATTTTATCTAACTGTTTTACTCTACTTTGTACTTGTTTAGCTTTAGTAGATTTATATCTAAATCTTTCAATAAATTGTTCTGTCTGTTTAATCTTTTTTTGTTGGTCTGCATATTCAGCTTTTAATTTTTCAGCTCTTTCAATTTTAAATTGTAAATAATCGTTGTAATTACCTTTGTAAAAGGTAACGTTTTTATTAAATATCTCCAGTGTTTTATTACAAATATTGTTAACAAAGTATCTATCGTGACTAACAAGAATTATTGCTCCTTTAAAGCTTTTAAGAAATTTCACTAACCAAGTAAGTGAATCGATATCTAAGTGATTTGTTGGTTCATCAAGTAATATAACATCATTGTTTGCAACAAGAATTTTTGCCAGTTCAATTCTCATTTGCCAACCACCGGAAAGTTCATTTGTTGGTTTGGAAAACTCAGATTCTAAAAAACCTAAGCCACTTAACACTTTTTCTATTTGAGAATCTATTTCATAATAGTTACGTTCTTCTTTTTTATGATTTAGAATGCCAAGTTTTTCAATTATTTTGTTTTTGGCACTATCATCTAAAACATCTGAGAGGGAAGTAGTTAATCTGTTTTCTTCAATATCAATATTAATTATTTCTGTTAATGAATTTTTAACCTCGTCAAAAACAGTTCTATCTTTTAATGGAATTATTTCCTGGGGAAGAAATCCTATTTTTATATTTTTCTTTAATTGTATTTTCCCTTCTTCCGGTTCTATTTGTTGAGCAATAATTTTAAGAAGCGTTGATTTACCGGTACCGTTGGAACCAACAAATGCTATTTTATCTGTTGGTGAAATCTTTAGGTTAATATTCTCAAATAAATAATTCCCATCAAATTGTACTGCAAGGTTTATAATGTCAATCATAAAATATTACTTTCTTAGAACTGCAATTTTTGTTTGAGCAACTTGATTTGCTTCACTATCGAAAGCAACTATAATATAAACTCCGCTTGCTACAAGCTGATTATCTAAATTTTTCAAGTTCCATGTAGTTGTTTTACCACCAATCGAAATGAATTCGTTAATTAGATTTCCACTTATATCTAATATCTTAATTTCTGAATTTTCAACCAAACCATCAATTATTATATTAGAGTTTACATTTTTACTAATTGAAATTGGATTTGGATATGCATATAGTTGAGAAAAATTACTATTTGGTTTTACAAAAAGTGTATGTATTTCTGTAAGTCCAAAATCAGTACCTATATATATAATACCTTTGTTTTCACTAACTGCTATACTCTTAATATTATCTGTTGGAAGTGGAGAATTAGTTGAGTTATAATTTGCAATTAAATGTGAACCATCCGATGACATTAAAAATACTCCCTTCGTTGTTCCAAACCATTTCTGATTTATCGGATCAACAGCAATACAATTTATTGTTTGTAACCGCATTGCAAAATATTGATCGTTCCTAATACTGCTTGGATTAGAAGGATCGGGTATTACATCAACACCACTACTTGTACCAATAATTATTTCACCAAACTGATCAATTGCAAGTGATTTGACGATATTATCTCTTAATCCATTACTTTTTGTAATTCTACCCCAAGTATCATCGGATTTATTCTCAAGTGTATTATTTTCATTAAAGAAATAAAGTCCTTCAATACCAACACCTACAACAGCAAACCATTTTGTAGAAAACTGGTCAATTATTAAATTTTCTGCTTGTACTACACTTGACGATAAAGGTGTTGTAAAGCTATAATTCATCCATTTATTTTCAGTGGTTAATACACTAAGAGGTTCCTTGCTTCCGCTCCAATAGTTTAGTACCCATGTATTTCCCTTTGAATCTTCGGCTACATCATCTACAAGTACAAAATTTAAATCTTTTGGGAAACCAATTAAGCTGGTATTCTTAGCATCAAATTGTTCATACTTATTATCCTTATACCTTGCAAAACCTCTGCCCCAATTACAAAAATAGGTTGATGTTTTTGAGGTTGCAACCTTAAAAAAATCATTCGATTTGAAAATAGGAACATTTTTTTTTGAAATAGTTTCCCAATTATTATCCTTATACCTAAACACACCTCTTCCTTCTCCATCTTTACCAGAAGCGGACCAAAGAGTGCTTTGATAATCTACGGCAATATCTAGTATTGCATTTGTTGCCGGTCCGTTTGGATAAATTACTTTTGTATTTTGCAAGTTAGTTTCAATCAATCCTTTATCACTGGCAATGTAGAACTTATTGCCGGTTATCTTGAATTTGCTGAAATTTATTGAATTCATATTAAATATCGTTTCATCAACTGTATTGTTGTACTTATGTATTGAATTACCAAGGAGGGAAAATAAATTATTATTTGAAACTAATAAATCGTAAACATTTGAATTATTATACAGAACTGTTTCCCATGTACTATCTATTTGTTTTTTTAATCCTCTATCTGTAGCAGCATATAAAAAATTATTATATTCAATTATTTTATAAATTTTACCGGCTTTTATTTGAGATGCAATATTTATATTTCCCCAAGATTCCGGAGCAGTTAAATTTTTAGCAGATTTCTTTTTAAATGCAATGCCAAGGTTGGTTACAACATATATTGTTTTTCCCGGAAAAATATTTTGCACAGGAGTTTCAGTTACAAATTCACCAAACTTTAAAATAGAATCATAAAACGAAAGATTTTTTGTATTTACTAATGAAAGTCCAAAATCAGTAGAAATAAATGCTGTATCTCCACTAATAGTAATATCATTTATGCTTTTTAAACTTTTATTAGTTTTATTAAATTCCAAAATAGTTTTAATTTGATTTGTTGAGGGATCAAATATATCTACAAAACCATCAATTGTTCCAATCCATATCTTATTATTATTATCTATTGCTAACGAAGTAATTGTTTGTCCGGAGAGACCTTCGGATTTTGTAAGTTTCTGAAATAAACTATCTACAGGGAAATATCTAAATACACCGCCTTTACTGCCTGCCCAAATTTCATTACCATTAACAATTATTGCAGATATATTTTGCATATTAGTATGGTTTTGCCAACTACTAATATTTTGACCTTGTAAAGTAATAACAAAAATTAGTAGTAAGATGGAAATATGCTTCATGTCCGTTCCTTTATAATATAAATAGTAATGCAATATATAAATAATAATGAAATAGAAAAATCTATTTTTACTTGACCTTGGATATATTACTACTGTCCTAAACAAATAATTATATTTAGAAACCTCTGAAAAATTACTGGAATCGTCCTTCTGAGGAGCGGAGCGACAGCTTGCCCGACTTTGTTGGGTGAGAATCTCACAATTCAAACTAAAAAGGGGATCCCGCAATTCTGTGGGATGACAATTTTTAAATTATCGCTATTTTTCAGAGGGTTCTATTTGTTATTTGTGCTAAGGTATTCTAAACTACCTTTCCAAAGATGCCATCTTTTGCACAAAATAGTTTAATTAGATGATGCTCTATTCTTAATATTTTGTAAAACTAAATTATCAATAACATATTTGCCTAAATTTTGCTCGTCATTTCTAACTCCACCATGAAAATCAGATCCGCCGGATTCTAAAAGATAATATTGATTAACTATCCCTTTGTAGTACTTGGTTCTTGTAGTTGTATGTGAAGGATGAATTGTCTCAATTCCATCAATTCCAAGTTTAATTAGTTCTAGTAGAATTTCATCTTTCATCTTACCAGGATGTGCAATAAAAGAAACTCCGCCTGCTTTTTTTATTATATTAAGAACATCCTTAGGTGGGAAATGTTCTTTCATAACATTTGCAGGAGCATAATCTCCAATATATTTTGTGTAAGCCTGGTTAATATTCTTTATATGTCCATAATTAAGCAAAGATTTTGCAATATGAGGACGACAAATAGGAGCATTTTTTGAGAACTCCTTTACTTGGGATAAAGTTATATTTACACCTAGGTTATTTAATCTACTTATTATTTTTTTTGCTCTTTTAAGTCTGTTTTGATTAAAAGACTTTATATACTTTAGAAGATTTGTATTCTCAATATCAATAAAATATCCTAAAATATGTACTTCAATACCTGCAAAATCCAAACTTAGCTCAATACCCGGAATTATATCAATATCTTTATATTTAGCATAATCTAAAGCAATATTGAGTCCTGAAACCGTATCATGATCTGTAATTGCAAGAGTTGTTATTTTTTTTCTCTCTGCTAAATCAATTAACTCAATAGGGGATAATTCACCGTCCGAAAAGGTAGTGTGTGTATGTAAATCTGCTTTTGGTTTCATATCATAGAATATTTTTGAAAGAATAAAAATGAAATGTAAACTTAGTAAATTTAACACAAATATTTAAGCTCATTTATTTTTGTAACAGACATGGCATAGAAATTGAATATTCTTATATGTTCCTAAAATGTATTAGGACATTATTTTTTCACAAATCAAAATGAGGTATTTCTATGCAAGATCTACAAACAAAACAACAAGAATCGGTACAAGAGCTTTTGAAAAAAAGAAACCACAAAATTACCGAAGCTGCAAGACAACAATATATTGAAAATGTAACACAAGAAGCATTGAATGATAGCATTGTTCGTATGTTCCGTTTTAATAACGACCAAGTTAAAGAACTTACAAACCAACCCGGTGCAGTTGAATTTGACGCTGAAAAAGGTATAGACGAAAATGGAACAGAAGTTTTAGTTCTTTCTGCAAAAGATGCTAATGGCGATAGATTGCCTATGATTTTGGAGTTAGCATTTCCTTGTCCACCTCTTTGTTGGTAAAAATAATAGAAGAAAAAGAAGTCATAATATATTATTTCCTTCTGTTTCTTTTTAACTTGTTAAAATAATACATATTTTAATTTTAAAAAGAATTATAAAAAAAAATCTGAAAATAAAAATAATTTAGAAATTGTCATTTCGAACAGAGTGAGAAATCTCATTTTTAATTTGAATTATGAGATTCTTACTTCACTCCGCTCCCAAAAATGATAGTATAAGTAATTTTTCAGAGGTTTCATAAAATAAAAAACCCTAAGATTTTATTTGTTTTTTATAGCAAAAGTATAAATATTATTATATATTTATACTTTTGCTATACTAAAAGCTTGAGTTTTTTTTGAAAGATTTTTTTTTATTTGCAATACTAACACTATTATTAAATATTCTAGCTTTTGTTCTGGGGACTTTTTTACTAAGAAAACAAGGGCATAATATTTTGTTTATTGCTGGATATTTATTAGTTAGTTTCCTATTCCAAAGTTTTCAGTTTTATTTATCCTATAATCACATCAACAATATTTTTCTTTTCCACATTTATCCAATTATAGAATTTTTATTTTTAGTTGCACTTCTTTACTCATGGAATCCTTCAAATAAAAAATATTTTATTATATATGCTGCCTTGGTAAGTACTTTTGTTATTGGTAATTCACTTTTTATTTCTTTTCATGAATTTCCCTCTACTTCATTATTTCTAATATATTCCACTTTAATTCTTGCATTTTTCTTATACCTTGGCAATACATCCGATGAAGTAATTTTAAGTGATGATATGAGTTTTAATGGGACAGTTGCAACAGCTTTTATTTTATATTCGGTTTCCGTACTTAGTTCTTTACTTGTTATATACTTAGAAGATAAAAAGATATATCTTTATATTCATATAATTACTCAAATTCTTTTTTATGTTGTATTGATTATTGCATTTATTACAAAATGGTTTCACCTAACTTATATAAGAAGAGACAAGTTAGAAACAGAGCAAAAAGAACCGGAACCTGCAGTAAAAGATTTTTGGGCGGATATTTGATCTACCGAAAAAATCACACTCCAAATAAATTTAATACTTAGTTCTTAAATATCTTAAAAATTAAGAAGTAATAATAAAATGAAGCCATTGCATAACTTCCAAAAAAAATTATGTTACGTCTTTGCGATCCCGATATAGTCGGGAGAAGCAAACTGCCAAAATATGTGAAATTGCCACATCGCGATCCTCCAAAGTCGGACAAGTAAAAAGCATCAAGATTTACTATGCCAGAATGAGGTTATGTAAAACCTTCTCTTGATATTTATTAAAATCTTTGAATTTATTTTGGACAGCCAGTAATACATACACTTTTTATTATCGTTTGCAATTGTAAATAAACAGTTTAAATAGTATTTTTAGGTCTTATAAATATATTTTTATTTAATTTAATTTAGGAGAGCAGTTAATATGGCAATCAAAGTAGGAATTAATGGATTTGGAAGAATTGGAAGACTTGTTTTCAGAAGATGTATTGAACTTGGCGGTTTTGATTTTGTTGGAATAAATGATTTAACAGATGCAAAAACATTAGCACATTTATTAAAATATGATTCTGTTCACGGACAATTTAAAGGTTCAATTAAAGTGCAAGGAAACAACCTAATTGTTAATGGCGATAAAATTAAAATTACTGCTGAACGTGATCCTAAAAACTTAAATTGGGGAGCATTAAAAACTGATGTAGTTATTGAAGCTACCGGAGTTTTTAGAACAAAAGAACAATGCAATATGCACATTGAAAGCGGAGCAAAAAAAGTTATACTTACCGTGCCACCAAAAGGTGATGTTGATGCAACAATTGTTTTAGGTGTTAATGATAACAAACTTAAAAAATCTCATAAAATTGTTTCTAATGCTTCTTGTACAACAAACTGTCTTGCACCAATGGTAAAAGTACTTAACGATACTTTTGGAGTAACAAAAGGTTTAATGACTACAATTCACTCATATACAAATGATCAAAGAATATTAGACTTGCCACACTCTGATTTAAGAAGAGCTAGATCAGCGGCTGTTTCTATCATACCAACAACAACCGGTGCAGCTGCAGCAGTTGGTAAAGTTATACCTTCTCTTAATGGAAAGTTAGATGGGATGGCAATGAGAGTACCTGTTCCGGACGGATCTATTACAGATTTTGTTGTTACTTTGAAAAAAGCTACAACTAAAGAAGCTGTTAATGCAGCATTTAAGAAAGCAGCAAAAGGTAAAATGAAAGGTATATTAGAATATACAGAAGATCCAATTGTTAGTGCTGATATTGTTGGCAATTCTCACTCAAATATTTTTGATGCATTATCAACAATTGTAATGGGAAATATGGTTAAAGTTGTTGGTTGGTATGATAACGAATACGGTTACTCTTGCAGAGTTGTTGATTTAATGATTAAAATGAAAAAAATAAAATAGTTAGTTGATAGATTCAGTTTTAGAAAACGCAGTAATTGAGTTCAACTTAATTCTGCGTTTTTTATTATTTTATAACTTAAATATTATTATCACCTGTCATTGCGAGACTTCTGTTTTTCTTGAAGGCGTGGCAATATGTTGAGTAGAGGCTGAAATTAACAGATTAGTTTAAAAACTCTTGTAATGACAGTCCTATTTTTTTTTGTAATCTCGAAAATCACTTTGGATTTATAGTATGTTACAAAAATATTTTATAACACTTATTTTTCTTTGAGGAGAAAATGGAAAAATTATTTATTGAAGACCTTAACTTAAAAGGTAAGAAAGTTTTAATAAGAGTGGACTTTAATGTACCGCTAAATGATGATTTGCAAATTACAGATGATATTAGAATAACATCGGCATTGCCGACAATAAATAAAGTTATTGCTGAGGGTGGTAGCGCAATTTTAATGAGTCACCTTGGAAGACCAAAGAGTGAAGCTGATTCTAAGTTTAGTTTAAAACCTACTGCTGATAGATTAAGTGAATTACTTCATCAAGAAGTGAAGTTTGCAGATGATTGTATTGGAAACTCTGTAAAAGAGCTGGTAGCTAATCTACAAAGTGGAGAAGTTTTACTTTTAGAAAATTTAAGATTTCATTCTGAAGAAAAAAAGAATGATTCGGAATTTGCTAAGAAATTGGCTGAGTATGGAGATGTTTATATAAATGATGCTTTTGGTTCAGCTCACAGAGCTCACGCTTCTACAGAAGGAGTTACTAAGTTTATAGATCAATGTGCAGCGGGATATTTAATGAAAAAAGAATTAGATTATCTCGGGAAAGCAATTGCAAACCCTGAACGACCTTTTACAGCAATTTTAGGTGGAGCAAAAATATCCGGTAAAATTGATGTAATTCAAGAACTTATGAATAAAGTCGATAATTTAATTATTGGCGGTGGAATGGCTTATACATTCCTAAAAGCACTTGGTTATGAAATTGGTAATTCACTTTTGGAAGAAGAGAAAATTGGTTTGGCTAAAGAGATTTTAGAAGATGCAGAAAAAAACAAATTAAGTTTCCTACTTCCTGAAGATATAAATATTGTAAGTGAATTTAGTAACGATTCTCCATCAGAGATTGTTGATATCGATTCAATTCCAAAAGATAAAATGGGACTTGATATTGGAAGTGAAACTATTGAGAAATTTCAAGATGTAATTAAAAATAGTAAAACAATAGTTTGGAATGGACCAATGGGAGTTTTTGAATTCCCAAATTTTGCAAAAGGAACAAATGCAATTGCAAATGCTTTGGTTGAAGCCACAGAAAAAGGAGCAATTTCAATTGTTGGTGGTGGTGATTCTGCTGCAGCAATTAAGCAAGCCGGATTAGAAACTAAAGTATCACATGTTTCAACCGGTGGTGGAGCTTCATTAGAATTTCTTGAAGGTAAAATATTACCGGGTGTTGCGGCTTTGAGTGATAAATAGTTTCTGAAACTATTTAGTGGAAAATGAGTCTAACTTATTATATGTAAAATGGTTTTACTATGGAACTAATTTTTAGTAAATTCATTTTATTAAAATAGTTTCAAAATAACATGGATAATATGTCAACTATACAAGTAAAAATACCTGACGAAGTTGATTTAAGCGAATATGAATTTCTAATGATAATTGCTTCAAAATTATATGAAGATGGAAAGTTATCTACGGGACAAGCAGCAAAAGTAGCCGGATTATCAAAACGAACCTTCATTGAATTGTTAGGAAAGTACGGAGTATCAATATTTAGTACTTCAGTAACCGATTTAAAATCTGATATAGCAAATGCGTGATATTGTAATTGAAGATTACCGGTTCCTAAGGGGTAATTCACGAAGCAAAACAATTAGGAATAATTAGTAAGGTAAAACCTTTTATTGAAAAAATTCAAGAAACAAATTTTAGAATATCAGAAAATATTATAAATACATTATTGATTATGAATAATGAAGTAAATGATAGTTAAATATCATATTTAAGGTATATAAATGGCATATAACGAATACAGACCAAGAGGGTTTGGCGGGTTTAGCTTTTTCCCTCCGGTTATTAAAAACCTATTAATTCTAAATGGAGCAATATTCTTCCTTACAATGATTGCCGATAATATTGTAATGGATGGAGAACTTTTAGGGAATATTATAACAAAATATTTTGCTTTAATTCCTTTTAGTTCAGTTTCCGCATCATTTTATCCTTGGCAGTTAATAACATATCAATTTTTACATGGTGGTTTAATGCACGTTGGCTTTAATATGTTTGCTTTATGGATGTTTGGAATGGAAATAGAAAACATTATGGGTTCTCGTAAATTTTTAGTTTTTTATTTGCTAGCAGGAATAGGTGGAGGATTACTTCAACTATTTTTAGGAAGTGGAGCCGGTCCTATAATTGGTGCTTCGGGTGCAGTTTATGGTGTAATGGTAGCTTTTGCAGTATTTTTCCCAAATAGATTGATCTATGTGTATATGCTTATTCCTGTTAAAGCAAAATATTTAATTGTATTTTTTATGGTTATGGAATTTATGTCAGTTGGTAATGGAGATTTTACTGCACACCTTGCACATTTGGGTGGGGCTATTGTAGGTTTCCTATTTGTAACTTTGGATAAAACTCATAATTTTAATTTTGATAGACTATTTGATATGTTTAAAAGTGATAGTAGTAATTCTACTAATACAACATTTACAAAACGAAAAACCAACTTTGGCTTCGGCAAAAAGGAAGTTCAAGATGCAGAATTTTATGATATAAACTCAAAGACTCCAGCAAGTAAAGTTGATCAAAAAGTTATTGATGAAATTCTTGATAAAATTAGTGAATCGGGTTACAAAAATTTAACCGAAACAGAAAAGAAAATTCTTTTTGATGCAAGTAAAAAGGATTAAATTATTTAGACAGTCTTCTTTGCAAAATTGTTATCTTGTTTAAAACACAGATTACAAATCTGCGATACAAAACGTAACACAGATTTGTAATCTGTGCAAGTAAGATATTTAGTAAAAGAAGTTGTTGAACTTTGTGCAATATGAAAAATAAACTGAAATTTGAATACTTTTTCCCAGTCCTCCTTTTTTTTATCTTCCTTACAAGCTGTACAAAAAATAATTCAATTGATAAGAAAACCCTAGCTAAAGCTTATGTTGATATTCTGGTAGTTGAAGAATATTATAAAGATATTGATTCAATTAAAACTGGAAAAGCTAAAATATTTGAGAAGTATTCAATAACCAAAGGGAATTATAATTCTACACTGGAATCATTTTCATCAGATCAAAATAGTTGGAATGAGTTTTTTAAGTTAGCAAACATTTATTTGGATACATTGAAAGCTAATGTTAAAAATACTAAAGAGATAAAACAACTTGGAGAATAGATTGCTTGCAATCTGTTGCTTTACTTTGCAGATTGCAAGCAATCTACGTTACATAATCAAAAATATTTATAAAACTGATAAAGCTGCTTTAACAATTCTTATTTTCGCATAACTAATTTTATTGGGAAGTAGTTCTTTTATCTTTTTCAATTCATTATTTCCACTTCTAATTTCATCAGCAATTAATTCAAATTCAGTTTTGTCAATTAGTGAACTAACATTAAGGTTTGGAAAGTAATTTATTATTGTCTCAATTTGTATTGATACAATTGATTCAGGTAGCTTCAATAAATTAATAATTTCTGATAAAGTATAACCTTTCTCAATTAGTATATAAGTTTGTGAAATGTGTTTGGGTAGTTCATTTTTATTGTGTTGTATTGTTGATTTGTTTTTATGTTCTTTTATAATCTCTATAAAATCATCGCCAACCTTATTGTACATTCTTTGAGTGAACCCCGCTATACTCATAATCTCAGATGGTGAGTATGGTTGCTGTTGTGAAATTGCTTTTAACATTTCATTTGAACAAATAATTTCAGGATTTTGATTAAACTTTTTGGCAAACCTTTTTCTTTCTTCTCTCAATTTATTGAATAGCTCTAAACTATTTTCGTATCCAATATTAGATTTGTTTTTTGTATCGTGAATAATATGACTTAATTCTAAAGCATATTCTTTGTTAAGATGTAGGTTTCCTTGAAAGTTCTTTATAATATTTCTATTAATTAGTATATCAAAAAACTTAGCAATTTCTTCTTTTTTATAATGTTCACAACTTGCATATGTTGAAATTGATTTTGCAACAATTGATTTAGATTTCCCGGTAAGAATTCCTAATACTCTTGTTGTACTTAATCCACCTTTATATTCTTGTAGGGTTCTAATTATAATTTCTGATATATAATTTTTACTCTCAGTTGTAGAAGTTGCTGATTTACAATTATCACATTTACCGCACTTGTATTCACCAACATTTTCGCCAAAATATTTTAATATAAAGTTAAAACGACATTCTTCAGTAAAAATATAATCTTCTACAATTGCTAATTTTTGCAAAGAGTTATCAAGTTGCTCATTGACTTTCTTATTTTCAAATATAAGTCTATTACTTTTTATTCTTTCAGTTAATAATTGAAATTTTAGATTATATGAAGGTTGTTGATAATCAATAATACCAAGCTTAAACAAGTATTGAAAATGATTATCAATATTTCCTATGGGAGAATCAAAATGTTTTTTTATTGTATAAAAATCAATTGTTGTTTTCTGCTTAAATATTTTACTTCCGTATATTTTTATAATCTCTACCAAAAATGTTTTAAGAGATACACTTTTTAATTTTTTAATATGTGCTTTAAGTTGTTCTTCAGAAAAATTAAATTTTACACTACGTTTATTTAAAGAAGGAGGAAATTGTTTTATATAATTCCCACCTTCCAAAATATTCATTGATGAAATTAAAATACTTTTTGATATCGAATTTCTTCTAAGTAACTCTTCAATGTTAGTATCAATTTCAAATTGAGAATCCGGCTTATTATTAATTGTAATTTTATTGTAATTGCAAATTGCATCGTAGCATAACTTTACTTGTTCAAAGTTTGGATAATTATTTCTTATTAAAAATTCTTGAAGTCCAATATCCTTCTTTGAATAAAAAAGAATAACCTTAGCATCTTTGCCATCTCTCCCGGCTCTCCCAAATTCTTGGTAAAGATTCTCAATAGAACTTGGAACATTGTAATGGATTACTAAACGAACATCAGCTTTGTCAATTCCCATTCCAAATGCATTAGTTGCAACTATAACATTTATATTTCCTGTAATAAAATCATTCTGAATAATTGTTCGTAAAGATGTAGATTGTCCGGCATGGTAATACTCGGCATTAATATTATTTAACTTTAGAAACTCTGAAAGCTCCTCGGCATTCTTACGTGTTGATGTATAAATTATAGCCGAAGAAACATTCTCTAAAAGTTTATGAATATTTTCCTTTTTATTTTTTGTAGTAATAACTTGTAAGTGTAAATTATCTCTTCTAAATCCTAATGAAAAGATTATTGGACTTTTTAATTCCAATTGCTTTATAATATCTTTTCTCACTTTTGGGGTTGCAGTTGCAGTAAATGCTGAGATATTCTTAATTCCTAAGTTATTAGAAAATATTTTAATATTTCTATAACTGGGTCTGAAATTATGACCCCATTCACTAATACAATGAGCTTCGTCAATAAACAAATATGTAGGTTTTGTTTGCTCAATTTGTTCAATAAAAAAAGGATTGTTAAGTTTTTCCGGAGCGATAAAAAGCATTTTAATGTTCCCACTTTTTAACTCAGATATAATGTTTGATATTTCCCGAGAGTCTAGTGAACTGTTAATATATGCAGCGCGAAGATTTCTCTTATTTAGTGATGATACTTGATCTTGCATTAAAGAAATTAATGGCGAAATAATTATCGAATAAGTTTCACAAAGTAAAGAGGGAAGTTGATAACATAATGACTTACCAGCTCCGGTTGGCATAATTGCAAGAATATTTTTTTTATTAATAATATCTTGAATAATTTCTTCTTGTCCTTTACGAAAATTATCAAGATTAAAATATTTTTTTAGTGCTGTTTTTAACATTTAGTTTAGAATTAAAATTTCAGATTCAAATAGAATAAGTTTATCTTTGTATTTAACAATAGATTCATCTTTGTTAAGCTGTGTAACTTACCCACCTTTTCTTGGTGGGAAGTCAAAATCGGCAAATTTATTTTTAATATTTTCCCTTGTTGAGTTTTACTTAGTACAACTTTATTATATTACAATAAATAGAATGAAAAATATCAGTTATAAAAAGTGAACATAAATGAATTCAATAGAAGTTACAAACTTAACTAAAATATATAATACTAGAGTTTCAAATAATAAAACCATAAAAGCTTTAGATGATTTAAGTCTAAGTGTTGAAAAAGGAATTATCTTTGGCTTACTTGGTCCAAATGGAGCAGGGAAAACTACACTTATTAAAATATTGCTAGGTATAGTTTATCCTACAAGTGGAAGTGCAAAATTATTATCAAAAGATATAAGTAATTATGAAATTAGAAAACAAATAGGATATCTCCCAGAGAATCATAAATTCCCAAACTATTTAAATGGTGAAGATGTTATTGAATATTATGCAAAATTAAATGGTTATGATATTAACAAAATACAAATAGATAATGTACTTCAAAAAGTTAAAATGGAAAAATGGCGAAAGACTAAGATAAAAAAATACTCAAAAGGGATGATGCAAAGATTGGGATTAGCGCAAGCAATAGTTCATAATCCTGAAATTATATTTCTTGATGAACCGACAGATGGTATTGATCCTATTGGACGAAAAGAGATTCGAGATATTTTACTTAACCTTAAGAATGAAGGGAAAACAATATTTATTAATAGTCATTTGCTGTCAGAAGTTGAATTGGTTTCTGACAAAGTTGCAATGTTAAACAATGGAAAACTAATTAAACTTGGAACAGTTGAAGAACTGACAACTAGTAAAGAGTTTTACGAAATTGTAATTGGAGAAACATTACCTGAAATATTATTAAAAGAGCTTAATAATAAATTTAGATTTGAAATAAATAATAAAATAATTCAACTGGAATTAACCGAATCAACAAATGTGAATTTATTCTTAGACGAACTAAGGAAATCGAACATTACAATTAAAAGTTTCAACCAAAAGAAAAATTCTTTGGAAGATATGTTTATAAAGTCATTAACTGAATAGGTTAAAAATAATCAGAAATTAATTGTTAGTATAACTTCTGTTCCGGTGGGTGTAAAATTATATTCTAAATTATCTAAGAGAGAATTCATAATATGGACACCTCTTCCACTATTCCTTAAAATATTTTCCGGTAATGTTGGATCCGGAATTTCATCAAGCTTAAATCCACTCCCTTCATCTTTAAATTTTATAATAAGACTATTTTGATCAATATTTACAGAAACTTCAACATTTTTAGTTTTATCATTTTTATTACCATGTAACATACAATTTGCAGAAGCCTCAGATACCGCCATTTCTAAATTGTTAATTTTTACTTCGGAAAGTTTTGTTTGTTTTGCAATATCAAGTATATACTTTTCTATTACAGGTAGAAGTTCAGGGTTACTTTTAAATATTTTGTTGTAAGACTTGTTCAAAAAAATAAACCTTGTTAAATGGATGTTGCAAAATATAGTATGTTTAGATTCAATTCAAGTTTTAAATTAAAGTCATTATTATATTTAGAGATTTTACATTACAAACATTTAACTTAAGAAGTAAAAAAAATATTGTAGTAGATAAATATAAAAGGATTACTATAGTCTCCAGTTTATAGAGAAAGAAAGATTTGCTAATTCTCTATGTGAACCTTTTTCATTCGAAATAAATTCATACCATCCATAAAGGTAGAAATCTATATCTCTCATCCGTATCCTAAAATTTGTAATAGGACCAATACTTTTGTATTCCGTATGCTTGAATTTAATATTTTGTTTATTATAATTAAATGTTTGAAGTAGAAAAAAGCGAAAACCAAATCCCATTTTTATTCCATCCGTTTTTATATATAGCATTGGTTCTGTATAAAACTCTGCTAGAAATCGATCGGGATTATTTGAAAAGTTTGCCCAATTAAAATCACCTTGCTCCGAAAGTTTAGCATAGCCTGAAACATCAAAATACAAACGATTAATCAATTTGATAGAAGAAGAATCTCTTGCTGCAAATTGCCTAAAAGAGAAACTTCTTATATTAGGATTTATATCTTGAAAATCATATGAAGTATAATTTGCAGAAACTTCAAATGAATTTTTAGAAAATACTTGATTGTTTTTATACTCACCACCTGAAGATAGTTTTAATATTCTCCTAAAATTGTTATTTGAGCTCCGCTCAGCAAGAATATAAACTATATGATTGATACTTCCTTCAAGTGTAATAAATAAATTAAATAGATGATTAAAAGAATGCAAATATGACGATCTAAAAATACTTAGCAATTCATCTCTATCGTCAAAATTTTTCTCACTTGGTGTATCATAAATTAATTTTCTATGTAAAATACTTAGTGTTATATTATCATTCTCTGAAATCATAAAATTACTAAGTAATGATAGAGTTGCAAATTGTGAAGAATTATTTTTCCTTTTTTCAAGCTCAGTTCTTTTTGAAAAAATAATTTCATCAATACTTTCAATGTCTTTTGCAATATGCTTTTCATCACGTTCACTAAAATCAAATTTCATTTTTGCAAAGATTAAATTGCTTCGATATTCGGTTGTCCCGGAAAAATCTAATCTTAATTCTTCAATATCCGAATCAAAATTTGAAATTCCGAAATTATTTGCAGATGCGTATTTTGTGTTTCTACTTATGTTTCTAAAAGAAGCTCTTGTCGTTAAGTCGAAAAAAACATCGGAAGTAAATCTTGAAGAAAAAAGCCTTTCCTCAAGGGAGTAATTTTTTTCAATTCTACTTTGGATGTTTTTTGTGATCTTGAATTCTTGAGATGTTAAAGAATCAACATCAAAATAAAAATCTTTTCTAGTATTAGAATAAGATCCCGAAATAATATTTGTTAGCGATTGATTAAAATTATTTTTTATTTGAGTAGAAAAAAAATGTTGTGTGTTTTTTCGAGGTGATATTTCTTCGTTAATAAATTTTGCTTTGGTGGTAATAAGAAAATTACTAATACTTAATCTATCTACGGATAGTTCAGTCCCATAAATAATACCTCTATCATTTTCATTTACTTGTCTGTTTATTGCAAGTCCGCCAAATGGAATGATACGAACTTGATCAACAGGAGAATATTTAGCATAAAGAGTTGTATAAAATGTAGAAGCTTGGTTAATTGCAATTCTTCTATCATCAGAATAAATGTTGTTTTGAGTAAAAATACCAAATTTAACAAAAGGGGAGAGGCTATACTCGCCAATAATGGAAAGAGCTTGCTCATCTTTTATGTTATTTGTGCTAGATGTTACAAGTGAAGAAAAATAATTTTCATTAATTCCAAAGAAGAAATTATTTTCATTTATAGAATAACTTAGTGATGAAAATAAATTGTGAGTATTTAATCTCTTACCAAAGTTAGTTCTAAATATTTTCGATTGATATTTGCTAAGTGAAAAGTTTAGACTATCATTAATTGTTTGCGAATAATAATTAGAACAAAGAACTAATAAGAAAAATAAAATTATTTTATTTGGAATTTTGGGCACACGCTATCCAGTTGCAAATATTCTATATTGTAAAAAGTGGTTCTCAGAAAATCAATTCACTGTCATTGCGAGGAGTGTTTTTTACAACAGCTTGCCCGACTTTGTTTTGGCGGGCGCAATCTTTAGAAAGTGTACGTCAATATTAACAGATTGCCACATCCAACATAAAACGTTGGATTCGCAATGACAATTATATTGTAAAGCTGAAAATCACTTTTGTTTTTGTAAATTAAATGTAGATTAAACTTATCATAAAATGATCAATCAATTATTCCAGAACAAACACATCACCTTTCTCAGGAATTGTAACATTATTAAAGCCAATTTCGGTTAAATGTTTTTTGAATATTTCTTGTTGATCAAGTTCCCCATGAACAAGAAATATATTTTTCATTTTCTCTTTATCAAATTGTTTAACATAATCAATTAACTCATTTTCATCTGCGTGAGCACTAAAAGAGTTAAGGACAATAACTTCTGCTTTTACCTCGTATTCTTCTCCAAATATTTTCACAAACGGGTCTTTATCAATAAGTCTTCTACCCAAAGTGTTTTGTGCAGAGTAACCAACCATTAGAATAATATTATTTGGATCGAGAATGTTGTTCTTTAAGTGATGTTGAATCCT
>JAUTBQ010082204.1:0-16535 GCA_032361185.1 Lepetodrilus ovalis
TTTTGAATATACCATAAGGTCGCACTATACCTATACATGTGCCATAGTAAGTATAATCAGGTTGATGTACATATTAATAAAAATATCCAGGAAAACGTCCATATTTCAGGCGATAATAGGCCCGTAACCAGTACAATATTTACACACATCATAGTTCACAAGGTAGCGCATGACACGTGCATCCTTGAAACGCAGAACATTATGTCTACTTCGCATCGGAAGAATAATGGTCAGGGTATCGTTTCTAGAAGCTCTCTTATCCACTTAGAGACCATAGAGCTCTCTTTACCGATAGCTAATGCACTGCTAAGAGAGCGCTATGGTCGCATATTGGTTAATAGAGCTTCATGAAAGGATACCCTGGGTATCGTTTCTTGAAACTCTCTTATCTCCACTATGAGAGCGCCATGTATCACATACCGATACGGTATTGTCTCGTAGTAGATAAGAGAGCTTTGAGAAACAACACCCTGGGTTCCGGGGATGTATAGGGCAATGATTGTCGCCTCCCTATCGCATTGGTCTTCATGTGAAACCCACCGACTCGGTCCGTGCACGTGTTCTGTACCTTAATGGAATTGAGAGTTGAAGTGAATACAAAGCATGTACAGCGTATTGATTACAGTTGCAAAGCTTAGATCTACCGAAATGCAACGACCCTCTTCAATGTCCACAGTAGCTGGATCAGTAGCATTGTTGATGTTGAATCTTTGGAAACATTGCTTTGCTTTCCCAGGAACATTGGCTAACGCAATTTGAATTGACAACTGCTTTGAGGAAATACGCTGCAATTACGATAATACCATATTCAGGATGAATATACCTATCTCTCCCAACGATAACAAGGTAAAATATACACAGATAGGGCGTATAAATCTATGTACCCATAACTGAAATTATGCATTTATGGAAGCGAGCATAATGCGATATTTACAGTTGTTGGAATTTTTAAATAGAGCTACATTGAATTCTAATATACATGTTATTAGCGCACCATAAACATATTCATATTACGAGTCAAAGAGCGAGGCAAATATATTTAAAAGGTACAAAACTTGAACTATGATGTATTTAGAAAAGGCCAACTATAAACTAAGTAGATCGATATACACATTAGAATGGAAACGTTTGATATAATGTATTTAGACACCAAAACATAGATGCATAATATGAATTCGAAGCCATGGAAATGTTCTAAAAAAATACTTTGATTAAGGTGACCCCTGAATAGAATCGACGAGTATAGATTTTGACCACCCTGGATTTTTTTTGTGTCTCACATGAGCAATAATTGGACCATAATATCTTGAATCGACCCTTCTCCGAACCCTTGCATCTTGGCTATCACAAAGTACCCTTCACAACCATATGGTTGAAAATGTTTGTTTCTCCACGCCATCCGAGTCCTAGAATTCTCTTCAGCCGTCACCATCTTGCGATGATGAAACGGCGCGTCTGTTCGCAGCCGGAACTGCAATGGCGCGCATCACATCACACATCCCACTCCTTCAGTAAACGGATACTATATGTAGACCTTCATGCACATTACATCCGCCGTTTAATTTCACTCTCAACGTGTATGTGTCTATATCCACGAAATCATCCAGTCTTTTACTTCACCGTTCAATTTGTCACTGGTAACTCACTCGGATGGAACCTAAATTGATAATCGTTTGTGTTGTGTCACCATGGTAATAGCAGCTTGCCTCACCACGGTATGTAACAGTCTGCGTCGCCATGGTAATATCCGACTGCGATGGCAACGACCGTTAATGTCACCACGGTAACCGTCTGTCCCCTATGTGGGCATCACATCATCCTTCTCCACCACCCGTCAAACACTCGGTGTCATGAACATCTACACGTCCACCAACGTGAACTACTCCATCCCCAGCAGATCAACATCAGCTCTCAACCAAGCAAGTAAGCACAGGTACGAAAAAAACGACCATTAACAGGTAAATAAAAGATGTTTGTTGAGGATCACCTCCACCGTTGGCTACTTCAGCTGGACTAGGGAATATTCTAGGTTGTTCCTCCGATTCTATCACATATTCCTGGCCAAAGTCTGGCAAGACGGTGTATTCGATTTTACCTAGCGTAGTTCTGCTCTGCGTGGATCGCTCTGTCGTGGTGGTCTTCATCACACGTATGATGTTCTGGCACAGGTTCTCCTCGGTGATGGTGAAGTAGCCCTGCAGCTCGGAGGTAGCCATGGAGTCGTAGGAGAAGCTGTCTCCGGCAGTCAGGACCTTGATCTTGCTGTCCTCGGTGAACACCCAGCAGAGGTACGTGTTTCCAGACTTGGTCACCACCGCGGGAGTGTTGTTCCCGAATTGGAAGGACGCCAGACACTTGTAATCTATGGGCAGGTTTGGCGTAGAGCAGTTCACAGGCTGCACCGTGATCCTGTCGGCGTCGTGGGTCGGACTGTAGTACAGGCAACCGCCGCAATCTTCGCCGTCTTCGCGGAATGATATGCCATATTGCAAAGATGACGGCAAGTCACAGTTGACTGAATGGATGCTCTCC
Organism: Lepetodrilus ovalis; assembly: GCA_032361185.1. Lineage (NCBI taxonomy): Eukaryota > Metazoa > Mollusca > Gastropoda > Lepetellida > Lepetodrilidae > Lepetodrilus > Lepetodrilus ovalis. The sequence goes on from JAUTBQ010082204.1 coordinate 2,533, forward strand.
TTGCTGATGAGAAGTCTGGGCGGCTTGAGACTGTCGTCATACATGCTGGTGGGTTTCGCTCTGAACCGTTCGTCTTCACAAATGTGCTGTTTCTGATCGTAGGAATGAGGAAGAGGCCAGTCAAGTCTATTTCCCAGGCGATACTTCATAACCGGAAGTCCTACTTCTTCAAGTTCTACACATGCATACCTAGGATAGCATCCATTGTCGAACAACTCCAGCAAAACCCGACGGTCCCTATGATATTCACTCTGCATCTCCAGACATTGGAACCTGCCGATATCTTTTATGTTCATGGAGTAGTCGTAAATGTCGATCTCACTTTCAGTGCTGCCTTTCGTATCAATCCACGTGCCGCGCATATGCTCTGGGAATGTACACAAACCGATTTCGCTTTCGTATTCACAATCCCGACATGTTTTCGAACAGTGTTGTCTGAAATCCGTGTCACAGAAGTCCTTGATCAAGGAACACCCCTCCACGGCATCCGCACATATACTGGAGTGCACCTGTTTGAAAGTCCTGATGAAGTAATAGTTAAGAGTTTCTTCCACAGAGTCGTTAGGGTCGCACACCAGGTCGAGCATCAGATACATTCCTTTCATGTCTCCCAGGGCATCAGTGATGCGGAGGCACCAGATCTGTTTGTGAACAGTGGCATGCTGCAACACCACGAACGTCTGTCCGTTCTCTGTCCAGTGGGCAATGCAGTACGCTCTCTGCCTCACTTCCCGCGGCAAAGAAGGAGGTATGCACTGCTCGTCCCTGAAGTCGAACAGCACTCCTTCACCCTTCTCACACTCGCTCTCGATCCTCAGCATCAGCATGTGATCAGTGCAGACCATAGTCTGATTGGGGAAATACATCATGACGTTGTATCCGCCGACAAACGGGCACGTGATCCTCTGGTCTGGAGTCTGACTCATCTGAACTATGGGCCAGTGGTCCAACGCCATGCCTCGCTCCAGACACAGGTCTATAGACCGCCTGCTGGAGTCACGGGACACCTTGAGCTGCACGATGTTCTCGCTCCGCTGGAGGAACTGCATGCAGACGTAGCGGTGCTCTTTCTGCTCTTCCTCGTGGGTCACCAGGTACTTCCCGTCCGCTGCCTTCTGGATGCACCTTCTGGCGTACGTGCTGCCACTGCCGCCTTTCAGCTGGTTGATCTGCATGTAGGTTCCTTTCACGTAGGCCACGAATCTGCCCTCGCCGTAGTCCGCTGCCCACGGCTCCTCTCTCTGCAAGAAGTCCGGGAATCTGCACGTGGCCAGGACTTGACTGGACATCAGCACACACTGGAGCAAGACAAGGAGAAGCGTCGGGCAGCCGTCGTTGGACATGATGCCGGAATGAATGATTTTCACGACGAAACTGGAATGGAAATGACATATTATTTAATATTTTATCATACAACGTAAGGTATTTTCATCTGATTCTAAAAGGCGGAACATGCCATTTATTCAAGTTTCATCACACCCTGCAATTTTCCTTACAATCAACTAAAAATGCAAAACGAAATTATCAAGCTCCTTATATTACCACATTACCAAGAAGATCAACATTTGCATTCATAGTTGAGCTTTGCTCTAAAGTAAACATTTACTAAACACCAAGGCGAAAAAACAAACATTTACGTTCTTCTGATTAATTTTGTAAACACCACCCATCTGTGAGGTTACTTAAATGGGCTGTGACTATGTAGGGAAGACAGGAGAGCCGAGGTTGTGACGTAAGACGAATATTTCGTCTTCTTCAGAAGAATGAATGCTAATATAATTAGGGAAAGTTCGTATATTTTTTAGCCCAGTATTTTACGTACAGTAGTTTAATACTCCCACGTGTTGCTAAAATACTAGTAACGTATTTGCTAATTATAAATGATTAAAATTCATATTGATTTTTAAATCTAGTTTCAAACCTATCCACTTTATTATTCGTGTATTTTATTTTAATAATATCATTTTCTTTTTATGATTTGAGATATTTTAATGACTGAATTCAGTAAAAACAAGTCCTAATATTCAACTAAGTGTTCCTTTAGAATAGAATCATGCACTAATTATTTATGAACACTTCAATAAATACATGCTATCGTTGAATATTGATTGCAATAAACCGTAAAAGTGCCATTATTTTGTGGCGTGACATACGAACTGTAATGCATAAACAAATCATTTACGGATTTTGCTATTGTAATAACTGATATTGATTATATTATGTTATGTGAACATTATATTAGGTTTGTAATATAATCCGAAAAGGGTATAATTCATATTGTTCGAACAATCGTCGATAGTAAAGTCCTGCAAAATATGCTTATAGCTTCTTGTGACATTGTGATCGCTAAAGAGAACCGTGTTATTAAAGTACTACTTACATTTAAATTGTGGCATCATTAATACTTTATTATTCGGAATATCTGACCTTGAAACAAATCGGAAATATTATATGCCCAGGCCTCTTTCCCATGAAAAAGAAATGTGGCGATTTGTAGATTTCCACGCTGAAAATATGTATTAATATTTTACGAAAATCAATAGTTTTATGGATAATGCCATTTTGACAGAGAAAATAGATTCATATGCGTCTTCTATTTTGTATGTGAAATACACTAATTATCAATTATTCATGGATATGTACGTTAATATTTTATTATTAGGACTGTATTATAATGTTTTCAGTGCGAAAACAATATGTCGGTGCGTGACATTATTTAAATGATTAGCATTTAGTATCTTATAATTTACAATCTTATAATTAATTTCACTAAGCACATTCCATCCCACATTATCTGAAAGTAAAGATCCGAGTAACTAATTTACGTTTAAATATGCCGTTAAATTTGATATTTATTGCATTGTTAAATTGTTGTATACCGCGAAATTGTTATTATCAACAATACCAGCACTTGCATGCGCGTTATTTGAGAACTTTGATGTTCGCAATATACATGTAGTATTAGTATTAGGAAGATTTAATGAGATGGGCAACTTCTCTAAACAATTTCTTGGAACGTATTCATGGAGATTACTGTATTTTCTTTTGTGTTAGCAAGAGGACAAACTTGTACGACATCAGTTAGTATATGAAGAGTACAAACATGCATATTAGCGAAAGGGAAAGCATTCACGATATGTTAATAGCGAGATGACAAACAGTTAGCGAATGGACAGGCATGCATTATATCAGTTAGTGAGAGGATAAACATGAACGATATCAGTTAGCGAGAGAACAAACTTGCACGATATCAGTTAGCGAGAGGACAAACATGCACGATATCAGTTAGCGAGAGGACAAACATGCACGATATCAGTTAGCGAGACGACAAACATGCACGATATCAGTTAGCGAGAGGACAAACTTGCACGATATCAGTTAACGAGAGGACAAACTTGCAAGATATCAGTTAACGAGAGGACAAACTTGCAAGATATCAGTTAGTAAGAGGACAAACATGCACGATATCAGTTAGCGAGAGGACAAACTTGCAAGATATCAGTTAACGAGAGGACACACGTGTATGGCATCAGTTACAGACACGACAACTATGCACGGCATCTATGCACTATGCACAGTTAGTGAGAGGACAAATTAAGCTGCACAGTTACCTAGGGGGCACATACAATAACAAGTCACGTGGCAAAAACAGTCCTTAACATGTAGGTAGTGGAAAGCATTTCCTATATCGATCTATATAGGAATTTAAAACGGTGAAGAAGATATGTTTCGTTTCCTTTTACATGTATACACCTTCTATTACCTCGTGGTCTTGCTTCTATTGGAATACCTGGCTATACTCGCAGCATTGACGTCCGCTTCACATGTACGTTATGTTACCATTATTTTACAGAGACAATACTCTGGACGCCGCCTCCTTGACAACGGTCAGAACCGGTAGGAGCTGGGTTCCAGAGCAACAGCCACCTAGTACGCCGATCACCACAGGAAATCTTTCTATGAAACCTAATATTCATCCGTTAATAATTTACCATTTGTTTGTCTCTGCCTTGTGACAAATAGATAATATTTTCATAGCAAAATAAAATTAACGAGTCTTTGAATGATGACTAACTTGGGGCTAGAAGTTGTAAAATGCCAGTTTCCAAATGAATCCCATCTGGACACGTAGGCATACCCACAGTTAGATTAATTTGTATTTTGAGCGTGATTTGTAGCGTTAAGCATGGTCATCATTCTGTGCGGGGGCAATATCATAGGCACAAAATGTTACGGTAAATTTTGACAAATGAGCTGCTTTTATAAAACTTGACAAACTCTTGGGTCCGAATCCACACAATTCTAGGCCTACCGTGAAGGTGACGACTTATTCCAAGTTTCCGGTTAGATATTTGCGAATCCCTAATCTGTAAGAGTCGCCACTGGTTAAACATGGAGCCTATTATTTGGTAGTGGTGCTACCATTCGTCCATTACATCCAGTTAACCTGCCAGGTACTCCATTTCCGGTCATTCATTTCTACTGATTTACAGGACGTATCCGGAAGTGTGAAGCCATTGATCTAATTCGTTATTGCGTTCTTTACGTATGTACCCAATACTGATAAGTATTATTTATATCTGAGCATGCTCTTCATAGTGTGACGGAAGTGGAGGAAAAAAGTGATCTCTGGTATTATTGAAGTATTGACAATAAGTACTGGGAAGAAACTCAAACTAAATGTAAGCAGGATTTTTAAAATCATCAATTATATCTACTCATCATTTCAAGTATTAATATATTGTATTTAATATATTGTTTCTTAGCATAGCTCTCACGTTATCATGAGTATGTACTTTGATGAAAAGAAATGATTGTTTATGCAGTGAATGTTCAAACAAATTTTGTTTGTATATACTTCATCATCAAAGAACAAACAAATAAAATGTTTGTTTTATTTAAAGAAAGCATACTGTCAACGATGGTTGACCTATACAATCGACAAGCGGAATTTAATCTGAGACTACTTACGTTTGATTTGTCCACCCAAAAGTTGTTATATGCTGATACTCATCAACAATTTTATATTTTATATAAATAAAAGGAACGTAGCTCTAATTATTTTGCCCTTTGAACATCTAACTGCTAGATCGAATCCCAAGCTCCAAATGTGGATCGACTAAATGGATTTTGGCGATATCAAAATGACGATAGATATCACGAAACAATGTAATTTTCAATTATTACTCTAATATAGTGCTACGCGCTCATTTAAATCTTATTCATATATGACTTTAATTTGACACTAAAATTAATAATATATATCATATTTCAACTAGATCTGTATGATTACACAACAGTTGGCATTCATTTAGTATTTACAAAAGAAAACAATTTGTTAGGATTTCTAACTATGAATAATAATCCTATATTAAGTTTAAAGGCAGCATTGATCGTTGCAATAAGGACAACTTGGCTATTCTTTGTGAGGAAGCATCACTAATCCCATCCAATGAATAACACCTCCGCCCACCAGTAATTCGAGAGATTTCCGGAATTTAATGATTATATTATGCCAGAAATATTGGTAGCATTGGATATGTACACGGCACGTTACTACACACACGGTATCGGTTCTCTACTCACCTGGAATGTCAATGGTATGTCTATAGCTAATGCTGTGGTATTGCCTTGTCCAACCCTACTCCGTCATCTGAGAACTGCCGTTATTCAAGCCCCTACAGGTAACGCTAATCAGACTTCAAAGCTGCCGCCATACCTGTAAGACAAAGTGGCACCAGCCTGTATAAGTCATACATAAATATTGGCACACATTTCACTCTTTGACATGCGACTTGCAGCTTCATATTATCATGCGAATTTAAAATGTCATGCAATACAAACATGATTACCATAGCGCGGCAGATAAAGCTTCGTTTCCGTGCTCTAATGGGTCTATATTTGAGTAGGACTGCGGACGAAACATAGCATTGTCCTCTCGCTACAATCCCGTGAAACAATAGAAAGGTGAATGGATCAACACTGTCTGTGCTTTCACTGAGAAGCGCCGACTTTACCCGGTCGATGAAATTCGCGCTCACTGCAAATTAGCTCATGTCATGAACGTGGAGGCAGCGACAGTATCCAACCGTTGATTCCTATCCCATCCCAAACAAACGAAAACCGTTTATCGTTAAAATGGGCATTTCTGAACTATTGTTCTACTCGTGATTCTAGAATCGAGGTTGTATATAAAAAGGAAAACCAATTTGTCACCATGACTTTCCGCTATACATGCTTCTGACAAAACTTGCCAGTATTTATAATTGCTTTCATGGAGGGTCCTGTTTGCCGGTATAGAGGACGATAATGCCTTTCCGCAGATAGAATAATGACATCAATATTTAATTCGAGATCACATATCAACATCTAAACGTTCCAATATTGTCCCAAGCTGTGTAAAATAACAACTCACTTATTTATCACAATAAAGAAGGCATGGTATATATAACTTGCCTTTTCATAGGCTACGCGCACTTTAGCGTGCGTGTATGTTAGATAATACGTGTAGATGTAGTATAATTCTAGTTGGATTCCCAAGATTTATAAGCAAGAATTTAGCGAATAATATATATATAGGACTGGCGTGAGCCCATTGGTAAGGAATCCACTAATATGACTGCTACATACTAAATTTATAAATTGGAGTTGGCTGGAGGCGAGGTTCAATATGACGCTCACTTCCGGTACAATATTTGTTTCGGGTGTACTAATAAATATACCGGTGAAGGTAATAGTTAGATCATATGTTGGATACATCGTCCTGTACTTCAAAATACTGAAATAGAAGACACGTGTTGATCTATGAACACATATTGATATTCTTGATCCGAAGTCAGTGGCTAGACCCATGTTTGGTCAAACACGTGCGCCCTCGAAACACCCGCTATTATGACTACTTAATATTTGACGGATGATAAGTAGTCATAGGATGATAGACGTGTCACCAGAGATGAACTACAGTATATTCTTGCGTTTACATCCGCTAATGTTGCTAACCTATACTTTAAATTAACGATATTCACGAAATAATATTAAACTATATTAATAAAAATCTTAGCCAACTAACTGTATGTGTCAACAAGCCCTACACATGCATAATATCTTGATTTAAACGTTAGTTTTATCTATATTCTCATTGCTGTCTGTCTTTTGCATCTAATATCACAACGATTCCCTTTTGGAATGATAATGGTCCAGCTATACTCCGTCATGCATTTATTACATCAATTATACATATTAACTACTACTTTATCTTTTGTCTATTGGATTCTAATTTGTCAGAGTGTAGAAATACCCTTGTTATTATTATACACGGATTCGTGGCTGCATTATACACCCGACACCGTACGGCCAGCGGGAAGCAATTAACGGGAGACCGTGATGTCACAACTACGGCGTTAACAGGCAAATTAGTTCCAAGGGAAATACCTAAATATATTTCATCAACACGAACCCAAACGTGACCAGAGTAGTGCAAGGCCAGGGCGAGATTGACGGCGCTAACATGAGCAATTAGTTCCGTGTTTAATATTTGTATTATATGTATGTATACCTATATGAAATGTGATCCTTTCTATCGGCAACAGTACCAGTACTTCTATGTATACCTATATGAAATGTGACGCTTTGTATCGATGTTCGTCTCTGTACTTCAATAATGCAATGCGATCCTTTGTATCAGTACTAGTATCAGTACTTTTACTTCTATGTATACCTGTATGAAATGCGATCCTTAGTACCGGTAATCAATAGTATCAATATGTCATTGCATACCTATCAGTACTAGTTTGGTTTACAGGGTACTATTTGAAATGCGATCCTTTGTATAGGTAATAGTCTCAGTATGTGCATGCATAGTTGTATGACATGTGATGCTTTGTATAGGTAATAGTCTCAGTATGTGCATGCATAGTTGTATGAAATGTGATCCTTTGAATCGGTAATAGCTAGGCTCAATATGTATACATGCAATTGTTCTATGAAATGTTATACTTTGTATCGGTCCTATCACCAGTATCTCTATGTATACTTCCATGAAATGCTATCCGTTGTATGGGTAATAGCCTCGGTACTTCAATGCATACCTATATAAAAATGCTATAATTTCTATTGGTACCTCAGTTATATCGGAAATATTTATCATATGCTAGATAACTGGCGGGAAATACATTTTTTATTTTAATAAAGTCAATGATTAGGTCCTCTGACATGGGAACTTCAATGATTTAGAAAAGAATAGCTAGAAACTAAATGAATAACATACTAGTATACTGATTGACATTATGTGTTATGAGCGCTTCTTATTTGCCAGAGAATGTTTAATTATAGCGTTGACAGTATTCGTAGACAGTATGCTCTAGTAGGTTCTTATAGCATTGTTGTGCATGTTCCCTATTAGCAAATGTGTTCATTGTGTTTACGCATATTATGCACATTAGTATTAAGCTGACTTGACACGTCATAGTGTTCTAGATAACATTCCCACGACGCAGAGCTTACCAAGACACTGCTTAACTATATTTGAGCACAAATTCTCTGCGTTCATTATAGATCCATTCCTGTCTTGTACATTATACGTTAGCAGTATGTACTCCATCTCAGTACAATACGTATTTTGGTTATGCTGCTTGACTGTTGGTTTGACAAAATGTTACATACATCAGCTCAAGTGCTATCGACCATTATACATTCTGAATCGATTATTTATTAGAGATCTAAATACAATACACTGATTGTCTACACGCAGACTCCGGCCAGTGCGAGTTGTGGCCAGTACTGTCACCAAACAGGCGTGAAATTAACAAGAATGAGGACCCTTGTCTACCACAACGTGGAACCAGCGTAAAATGAAATTATTCAAAGGAATTTCCCATCAAATCGGAGTGCGTGTTTAGAGATTCTGGCATCATAGATTTTGGGTTCAGAAATTCTTGTTTCCCAGACATTTCTGGGTTAATATATTCTGGTTTCAAATATTCAGGTTCAGAGAATCTGGGTTCAAATTTTCTGGGTTCGTAGAGTTTGGGTTTAAATGTTCATGATTCAAATAACCTGGATTCAAAGCTTCTGGGTTCAAGGCTTCTGGGCTCAAAGCTTCTGGATTTGAATATACTGGTTCGGAGATTCTGAATTAGAAGAATCTGGATACTGAAATTCTGGGTTAAATATTCTGGATGTAAATATTCCAGTTCAGAGAATCTGAATTCAGAGGTCATGGATTCGTAGAATCTGGGTTCAAAAAGTCTCTGAATTCAAAAATATCTGTCGCATCATATCCAATGTAATATTATAATTAGTGATATGCATAAATTAAGCCAGTCTCGCATGCCAGAATTTAGGTAAATAACATGACATTGAACAGTTATTGATTCTGATTGTAAATAATGAATGGCTCTACATAGACATAATGCTTTTACGATCGGAGACCAACCTATGATTACCTATCTCTTTATTCATCTCTTAGTATCCAGTCAAAACTATAAACCTGAATTTCAGAATATAGGGTTTCATATTCGAATACATTCGGCAAACATGACACCATCGAGATGAGTTCCTCTACCCAAGAACTAGTGAATACTGTCATGTTGCGATGCACCTGAACATTTCTAGGAAAACCTCCGCACTCCGAGTTAGGTTCTATCCAAGGTTCTATCCAACAGTTAGATCCAATCTTTGATTCTGTCGTGTTAATACAGACACTATCTGGGGAACAAATGTCAGCAGATTTAAAGGAGACATGGTATAGGAGAATGATGTAGTAGAGGCACGAGGCGTGTGGTCGACCGACAAATCATGTCGTGCTTAACTGTACGCAGATACACAAGGAAATGAATTGTTCAAAGGTGAAACAGTGTCGCAGAGTCGATCGATTTGGAAGACCTGGATTCAGTCTGTTTCCTCGAGCGAACCGGTTTAAACAGTCAAATAAAGATGTCCGTTAATGGTAACGACGACAGCAAAGATTTTGTTTTTCCTAATAGATTCCGACGTCAAATTATTCGCAGTATGAACATCATAGGATTATTTTGAGACTGTGAATTGAACAGTCATGATTAGAAGAACGTCTGTGTGTGAGCATCATGTGTGTACACTATTGTTATTAACATTCGTAGTAGTAGTTGTTATTGCTGTTGGTTGTTGTTGTTGTTGTTGTGGTGGTGGTGGTAGTAGTAATAGTTGTTGTTTTTGTTAGTAGTAGTAGTTGTCTAATAGTAGTAGTAGTAGTAGTGGTAGTAGTTGTGGTAGTAGTAGTGGTAGTAGTAGTAGTAGTAGTAGTAGTGGTAGTAGTAGTAGTGGTGGTGGTAGTAGTAGTAGTAGTAGTAGTATTAGTTGTAGTAGAGGTAGTGGTGGTGGTAGTAGTAGTAGTAGTAATAGTGGTATCAGTAGTAGTAATAGTAGTATTAGTAGTGGTAGTAGTAGTAGTAGTAGAAGTAGTAGTAGTAGTGGTAGTAGTAGTAGTAGTATAGTAGTAGCAGTAGTAGTAACTACTAGTAGTAGTAGTAAGTAGTAGTAGTCGTAGTCGTAGTCGTAGTAGTCGTAGTCGTAATAATAATAGTAATAGTATAGGGTGACCCCCCCAAAAAATGCCGCACATGATAATGTCAATACAGTTCACAATTCTTTGGGTAACAACACCATATTTAGTGCACACTAACTAGAGTCCGTGGACGACGTGTCCACCGAGTCTCAGTCCTGGGGGTTGAATAGTCTTTGTTTTCCAACCTTTGCAAGCAGACCTGAACACGATGTGCAACATTTGTTTGGGCCTGGAGCACATTTTGGAAAGGCTTTAAAAGAAAGACTATATTGGATAATATTCAACCTCCAGGATTGACACTAGGTGGACACGCCGTCCACGGACTCTAGTTAGTGTGCACTAAATATGGTGTTGTTACTCAAAGGATTGTGAACTTTATTGACATTATCTTGGCTGACATTTTTGTGAGGTGGAATTTCTTTGGGGTCTGCTTGCAATTCCGTGGGGCGCATATGGAGCACATTTTGTTAGTTAGTGTGCACTATGTATGGTTTTGTTACCCAAAGAATTGTGAACTTTAGTGACGTTATCATGGGTGGCATTTTTTTTGGGTCAGTATAGTAGAAGTAGTGGTAGTAGTAGTAATAGTAGTAGTAATAGTAGTAGTAGTAGTAGTAAGTAGTAGTAGTAGTAGTAGTAGTAGTAGTAGTAGTAGTAGTAGTAGTAGTAATAGTAATAGTAGTAGTAGTAGTAGTAATAAATTCCATGAAATAAATTTTCAATCAATAGTTCACGCGTTTCTCCCGTAATAACTATAGAGCCCTCCTTTGTATATCGTGTACGTCATGAATATGCTCTGACGTCTTTAGACTTGAAACACGATGTACACTCGTCTACTTTAATTAATAAAACAACAATAAAAGGAAGTGAAAACTATTCTAATATAATTATTATTTGAATATTACAAGAGTCAAAAACATAGTCGATGAAACAATCTTGATAGCTAGTTGAAACAGCGAAAGTATCCGGGTATGCGGTATATCTCGTTGTTTCTTGTAAACTGGCTGTCCAGGTAAAACAAATAACACAAATTAAAGTCATAATATCACAGATATTTATGCTTGTTTTGGACTAGTTCTTAGCTACATTTGCAAAGTACATTCATTTGTACATTCACTTTCTACCGCTGTATGGTAGACAATCTTCCGTTACAACAACATTAGCGGTCGTCAACCTGAATGTGGTCGTACTATATTTTGCTTCATTATATTGATGCAATGGGACATCTCAAAGTGGTACAACTAAAATATAAAACGATACGATTACGTTCCTTCACAGATGAGTTGATGCATCAAAGACAAGATAATTAATGTTTTTGTGAATTTTCTGATAACTATCGAGTGTTGGGGAATACTTGCATTAGTAAATAACAACTTTTGGGTGACCATTATATAGGTCAATAATCTGTGATAATATGTCTTTGAGTTATAAATATTTCCATATTGATAATTAAACTCTCTATTATATATGGTGCGGGTTGGAGTTCCTTTTGTTAATAATCAATCCTATCATTGTGAATGAAATACTGTACGTATGCCGTCTAAGCTAGAACTTTAGGCGCAAATTGATTGTAATAGAATGATTCCGCTCAGTATTCATGTCGAAAACATATTTTCTACTCTAACCGCTGCTGCTTTCGCGCTCGACTTAAATACATTGCAAAACTGCAGAAGTCATAGTAAAATACAATACCGTTTATTTACCACGGCGAAAATTGAAATGATTTAAATGTGTTTAGTCTAGAATTACCAAAGTTCTTTAGAGTGGTCCAGGTTGGTGCCGTCTAGAAATGGTAATTGTGCTTTATGATCAAAGAACCGGACCAGCTCAGTCATTAGATCAATCAAATGTCATCTGAAAAATTAAGCAAACCTGTGCAGAATAGCGGCGAGATTTCCAGTCGTTATGAGGAAATTCAGACCGGGGGAGATGGGATGCCTTAATGGGCAACTTGAAGGATATTGTTATTTGTTCAGCTCTGGGCAAATATTTGTGAGAAACTTGATTAATAAAGTTACTGGCCAATTTTGGTCCAATAACTTCATTTCTCGGACAGAAAATGGTCCGCTTAGATACTGATTAGCGCTATTTAAATGTAAATATTGACAATTTAGCGGGACATTAGACTGTAATTCAATATGTGATCTTCTATTGTAGCAGTAGCTTGCGGTGATTCTGTGAGGCGAGCATGCCTCACTTCAGGCTAATGATTCAGTGGAGAGCTAGTCAAGGGGAAGACTGCTTGTATTAAGTCACTCTCTCCAATTTGACCGTCATGATATTGAATTTGCTTCATTCATAGCACATCTGTAATTATTGGTAAGCTATTTGGATCACAAACTTAATAAATTCTCGTCTGCTTCAGGCAGTTATCTGCTCGCCGTTTCTCCCGTCGCTCGGTTATTGCAACTCGTCAAGAGCGCCTCTTCAGCAAGCGCGCCACTTACTCTACCGTTAAAGCGGAAGTCGTGTGCTCGCCCAAAGCATCGCCATTCTCCGCTTCATCGGTCCATTTCAATTTTTTCTAAGACCAACGTGAAATTAATCCGATTTTGCCTTCTAACGTATTTCGAATGTACATTTTTTTACGATGTCTACAACATCAATTTTGGAATTTGAATATCGTCTCAAAATCGAAATTAAATCTTCACTTCGTATTGTGAATATTAACATACGATGACATTTAACAGCCATCGTTATAGTGCATACATATGGAAACATGAAACTAAAAAAAAAGAAATCACATTAGATTGTGCAATACTGGGTCTAGTATAGATCTACGGTATCAGTTGTTTCTCAGACCCAGGGTGAATATTAGTCTGGCAGGTAATGTTACAAACCCATGTTTGGTACCATTACTCAAAGACTAACGCAGGTCATTTCACAGTGTTAAGGAATGCGTATACCCCGCCAAATCCAAAATTACAACTTTGAAGATAGCAGAATACAAATTTTATCTGTTTAAGATACTACTATTTTCCTTTACACGCGCTAAAACTGAATGGGTGCCTAACTATCACGTAACAGCGATTTACATATATTTACATAATTATATTCGAACACCAATGACAATTGATCACCTGGCAATACCATGAATAATCGTATGATAAATGTAGTTACAAGTGAAACATATTGTTATAAACAGTTATGCGACCTAGTTCTTTTTATGTAGATGTTTAGTACTTCATTAAGTTTTACAACTATCTACATTTGGAAAGCGAAAACAAATGCCAACGTATATCAATATTCAAGTATACATGTATGGAGCAGAGTTGTCATGCGATACCTTTTAAAGTTGTCGTCATGAACACTGTAAAGAAGTATAACGGCTCGTGCAATACAGAAGAGTCGTGTGCCCGGAGATGGTATAAGTAAGAGTTACATCCACACTTTCCCAGGTGTATCGGTCAATATCCCTACAGTTTTGGTCGTGGGGCCTCCGAGGCGGTAGCCGAGGAGGCAT
>JAUTBQ010082426.1:0-16528 GCA_032361185.1 Lepetodrilus ovalis
AAACTGGTCATTGCGGGATAGAAAGACAGAGGCTACTGACGGAAGATATGAAGTCATGCCGATGTCGGGAGAGAATGGGTTAATTATGTACTGATAGTGTGCACTTAGACAGAGTGGTACGCTCTAATGCTAGTCACGATGACATAATACTCACGTGTCTCTTTTCCCTGATGATGACGTGCCAAGGCGCCTCTCCCTCCGCCACCTCCTTACCACTGGTGATACGACCTCCTCGCACAGCATCACTCACAACCTTTGGACGTCCACAAGCTAAAACAGAGAGATATAGGAATCCATTCATGCACGAAGGGGTCGCGTACTGTAGTCGGTGCTTACATTATGGCCTATGCCGAGCCTTTACTATAATATAGCTGGAACTGATTTAGGCCGTGACTACTACCGTTATGTCTCAAGATCCGCCATGACGTAGATTACGAAAGCTTTTGAATACGACTCCATGCTCCGTCTAGTCATATGGGGATTTGTGAACAAAACGAAAGGATGGTTAATAATCTCTGGGTCAGAAACACCATCCAAGTGATGGCACGCACACACACACACACACACACACACACACACACACACTTGAGGACAATATGTAGTAAGACTTGCGCTCTTCCTTAGCTCATAGTTTCAAAAGGAAATAGTACTTCAAAATGTTCTTCAATCCGAAAGTTACGTCCGTAAAGTAAATAGGATCCCCAAACATGTACATGAAACACGATTTTCTGCTGCTAAAAATTAGTGCCAATAATATTTGATAATAGCTTACCTTTCTTGTGGCCTATGCCCTCAACGTTCAGCATGGCAGATACACGGGCAGTACATCCATTAGCCCCACGAGCGGAGCACGTGTATTCCCCTTCGTCAGTCTCCATTATCTGGTCCAACACCAAGTAGTTGTTCACCAGCTTCTGGAAGTACAAAAACACTATCTCAGCAGCCAGCACTGGGAAGCTCAGAAACGACTACAGCTTCTGTTCAAGCAGCAGGATTGACAGCAAATGGAATACCACCAGGATTTGGGGGTATCATCGATCAATATATTTGGTTCCTATAGGTCGGCGTATATTGAAGCATATTCTCTCCTTACACAAGCGTTGACCATTGCATGACTTGATGACCAACATACCTTCTTCCTTCTGTCAAACTTGATGATGTCTCCGTCCTTTCTCCATAGCGTGTGTTCAGCGTCTGGTATGAAGCACTGGAAGATAGCACTACCACCCTCCGCCACCGTCTTGTTGACTGGTGCTTTCACCACACCTGGACATATTAATAGGGTGGATAGAATAACAGTGACACCGGTTTGCAGTCGTTGTCAAGGTCATGACGGTATCAGAAAAACAGTCCTGATGTTGTTAGGCAAGTCGTTTCAGAATGTTCTATTATTATTAATGTAATTAATGTAAAGAAGGTTTTCACTTTCTGATAACGTCTTTGACAAGAACGAAGTCAGACCTCCTTTCATTGAAGGGTCGTGCGCACAGTCTAGGCGCAATTACAGTATTCTGTCACGTTCTGCTCTTCAAAAACCATGGTATAGACCCTGATTTACGCCCGTAATACAGTACAGCCTTTAGTGAAACGAAGACCAGACCTGTTTCGCGAGAGGGTCGTACTGTATTCCTGGCCTAAATCCGTCCGTGCGCCTTGCTTTGACTATATAACAGGAAGTGACGAAAATCACTAGTTAAGCCCAGACTACAGCTACGACCCTTCGTGAATCGAAGACCATGGTACTCTTTCAAGAAGCTCTCTTATCTACAAAGAGACCATAGCGCTCTCTTAGCAGTGTAGTAGCTATCAGCAAAGAGAGTGCTATAGTATCTTAGTGGATGAGAGAACTTTGTGAAAGGATACCCTGAACCTAGGCAGAGAAACTCTGACTGTCATATCTGCGTCAGGCTTTAGCTGTACATGTAGGTAGAGTATCTCGACCTACCCTAGGTATCCTTTCACGAAGCTCTCTTATGTACTAAGAGACTGTTAGCGCTCTCTCAGCAGTGTATTAGCTATCGGCAAAGCGAGCGTTACCAATCTCTTAGTGGATAAGAGAGCTTCGTGAAAGGATACCCTGAATCGTACCAGAGACATTATTTCTGCATGATTCCGTAAACTCTTATTGTAATATATCTTGCCAAATTTATTTTATTTTAAGGAAAATAGAAATACAAGACCTATCTATTGAATGGCATTTCATGTGGGTACTGTTTGCAACCAGTTCTGGGTACTTTTTACAATATATATGAATTACCATGAGGTAACTCTGGACATAACTCCATTACTCTAGATACAGATAGCGGACCTCTGTGTCTATTGATGTCAGAATTACTGATACAATTACACTACAAGCTTATTGTGACAAGCTCCACTTACGCAGTTTGCATGGTTCTGTGAGACCAATCCAGGCAGACATTTCAGAAAGGTTGCCGCCGGAGAGCGCTATGCAAGTATATTTCCCATCCTGCTCATCGCTTATTTCCGGTATGTAGAGAACACCGCCCGGATGAACCTCGATTCCGTCTCTGTGGTCGTCCACACTCAATATCCTGTCACGATGTAACCTAAAAGAAAGATAAACGCACAATGGTTAGCAGTTGGCTAAGGGTAAATAGATAGCCACTATTCCTTTAAATGCATAATTGCTAATTAAACGTACGACATTTAAAGAGCAGATGTAGTTACACATTTGTCCTAGGCTGCGTTTTATGTACGGGTCGTACCGTTAGTCCGGGCGTAAATAGAGGTTCGCGCCATGTCCTGTTATGTAAAAGCATGGAGTAGGCTCCGGTTTAGGCCCGAACTACAATACGACCCTTCCATGAAGCGCAGACGAGAATCCTATATTAGCGAGTACAATGTACTATGCCTAAAACTGTATTCGTAAGTATCGTGCGTAGGATGCGGAGTGTGAATCCACTTTCTTTTACAAGCAAGGTCACGTGGAAGAGAATTAATTGCTACTACTGCATGTGCATGAGTTTCTTTGAATGAGAAACGTTTCCCTTGGTGGATCCATGTTGAAGATTTATTTAAACAACTACCAACACCGTAGAAAAAACACCATAATCCTGGCAGGACACTTTCACCTTGGGTACCATGCCAGGATCCTGGTGAGATTTCGTTAGGACCTATAACTGTTTTGTTGTGAAAGTACATTAACTATTGGGATGGGACCAGGGTATCCCTTCACGAAACTAAGAACCTGGTAGCGCTCTCTTAGTCTCATAGTGGATAAAAGAGCTTCGTGACCACCTACCAGATGATGTCCACTCCCTGTTCTCGGACCTCACACTCCAGGAGTGCTCTGCTTCCCCGGGATATCGTCATGTTGTGGGGGATCTTCGTGAAGGTCACAGGGTCAGACGCCTGTAGAGGACAGGACTCGAGATTGCGAAACTGTTTTCAGTACGAACTCTTGCTCAACTCAAGGTTTTGTTCACAAAACCCCATTATAAAGTTTGAGTTTTAGACATCGTACTGAAAACAGTTCGTTATCTTAGGGCCAGAGTACACTGCTTTGAGGGAGAACATTTAGATATTATATCGAAACATGAATACAGATCATTCAATGCACATGCATTTGCTCATAGTTAAGTAGGCCTACTTAAGTATGCGATATCCTGTGCATACGCATACCTTATACCAGTGTATACAATGGCCATTTTGCAATGCTAACGAATAACTGACAACTTAGTTCTCGTCAAAGACGTTTCGTGGAATTGTTTTCGATTTTCCAAGGCCTAATTGCCAACCCACCAGTCGTATGTTTGTTTGGCACGTTGGGTCGGTGTATCCCGGCATGCAGTGGCAGGCTGGGCGTTTCCCCCGGATGTAGCAGGTGCCGCCATTGTGACATGCGTGGTGTTCACAAGTCAGCTCTACTTCATACTGGCACTCCGAGCCAGAGAACCCTTGCGGACATTTACACCTGTGGTAAACCCATACAAGAAACCCGTTATCGTGGTTATATTTGTATATTTAGGGCCTATATGCTGCCTACGGAACACCATTTATATATGGATGTAATGCTGTACATTTAAAGGCATACAATCACAGATATTTATGGCCGTTTTTGAAAAGTTTATTTTTGCGCTATCCAGATGGTTGAATTATTGGCAATGTGCATTATTGCAGCACCTACCTCCATAGGCTTGTGGTCGTGGTGTTGTCATTGTCTTCACTGCACTCTCCTCCGTTATTGCACTGTAGTGGGCAATGCGTACCTAGCAACATTTGAAAATCAATCTATGGCAAGATGTATCTATATTACGTACGAGTGGAGGGAGAGAGGGGGCGAGGGAGAGAGAGAGAGGGGCGATGGAGAGAGTCTGAGAGAGAGAGAGGGATGGAGAGAGAGAGGGGGAGAGATGAGAGGAGGGAGAGGGAAGAGATATATAGATAGAGATGGTGAGAAAGTGAGTGATTATAGAGGTTAACGTCGCTGCGGGCATCCTTCACTCATTTGCGACGTTTAAACTTTTAAAGAATTAACCATAGGAATTAAAACTGAAGAAGTATGAACAATATGCCAAAACGTGTAGTTAAAATTATGCATATAATAACGCTAGATGACATGAGACGAGACAGGGAGACACATTGAGAGAGGAGAGGTAGAGATTGCATGAGGGGTGGAGATACCTTGATAAACATTGAGAGCAGACAAGATCTGGGTATCCTTTCACGAAACCCTCGTATATACTAAGAGACTGGTAGCGCTCTCTTAGCAGTGTATTAGCTATCGGCAAAGCGAGCGCTACCACTCTTTTAGTGGATAAGAGAGCTTTTTTGAAAGGATACCCAGTACTATCGTATAAGGTGGGTACTATAAGGCGTTGACACTGTAGTTACCATGGTGATAGTTTCAACTGAATATCTCTCCATCATACAGATTATTCTACAGACATGTGTGAGCTGACCTGAGCCATGTTTTCTAGATTCAACCATATTTATTTGAGTTTTTGTGTAGATATTTGATCCATTAAGTGTTATTTATGAAATAATATTGTGAAGACATGATGACCCATTTTATTTGCTGAACTATGATAAAAAATACCATTTATCAAGATTTAATCAAGTAGAATATGTTCAAGATGAAACTCAAGTTTATGCTCTATAATGTCATCACATTGATATATACATAAATATTTTAATATTAATAAAGATATTAAGAAATAGTTTTAAAAGGATGTAGAATCTATAATAAATATACATGTACTAGAATTTGTAAAATGGCAGGCATATTGAATTTGTCCGTTTAAAAGTATGCCATCAGATGGTTGACCTATATAACGGACAAATGAATATATAACTGTGACTACCGTACTTATATTAAATTTGCCCACCCAACAGTTGTTATTTACTGATGTATGTATCCCCATATTTTAAATGAATAAAAGGAAGATAGCTCCAATTATCTTGTCTTTGGAAAACATAACTGCTAGATTGAATTCACCACAATGTTGATCGATGAAAGGGATTTTAGCGATATTAACATTGTTGGAATGTATTATAAATTAATGTAGTTTGCATTTATTACTCAAATATAGTTCTATGTACTCATTGAAATCTGAGATTGTATGCCTCTTACTAATTAATATATTAGGATGATATTTTCAACAGGCAATTAAAGGCAACATGAATATGAATTTAATAGTCTTTACCTATAGAGCAGTTTTACATTACATATGATGGAATATGCCTAAGAAACAGATGATATTGCAACATGTTTCCTTTAATACTGTATACAGCGACAGTCATCATGAGGTCTAGATTTCCTAGTGACATTTGTCTTGGCTACATTATTAATACACATGAATTCAATACCAAAATTCATTTGACATTACACTAAGGTAAATTTCACAAATTCAAAATAAATTTGGTTCAAAAAATCAAAATACTGTAGTTTGTGAAATAGACAATATCAAATATGAAATAATTCTGCCAAAATGCTTTAAATGGAGACCGACCAGATTAGCAGAAGTCACCTTACCGGGGCGTTTTGTTCATCTTCTGGTGGGGCTCCGGAGATATCTATGACGGTATCCGGGATATCCAAAGGATAATTGAGATGAAATTCAGGAATACAAAAGTTTTCCAAAGTTTCAAGAGATGGCCAAGAGAAGGGCATTCCCCAGCAAAATATCTACACGAAGACGTCTGAGCTTCCTACGAGCAACCTCCTCGCATTCTCCGCCATAACGTTCTCATCAATAATTTACCAGTCATCAGAGGAAGATATGAAATTTAATATCCTGACAACATTAGCAAGAGCAGCTTCGATATACACCGGCATTATATCCCTATTTTCCCATTTGATCGGTAAAAGTGCTCAATTCACAATATTGGTACGTGTCCATATACAACATCTGAAATGTTTTTTCTGGGTTTGTTTGGTATTGTTTTTTGTTTTTATTATTGTTTTTCATTGTAACATAGTATAAGATGATGACATGATAGACACCAGATTTAGGTGTCTGAATACACACAAGGGATAATCCACCATTCCCACGGTAAACTTTAACCAGAAAATCTGTTCTGCTCACATAGCGAAGGATTCATAATGAATTCATGGAGGTAATTAACTTTTGCATCATTGCCAATCTCTACGCTGCACATCATACAGGTCTCTGAAACTTCATTTATATTGGATGCAGACGGCAGGAAACTATTTTATCTCTTTTTCTGGCAAAGCCGGCACCATCATGGTTCGAGTGCCTGTAGCGTAGATTATTGAAGACATGGCCGCCATTGCAACAGACCCCCAGCCAAGAACTGGGTATGTCGACATCTCACGTCTTGCACTGAAGCAAAGATGCACAACCATGCCTACCATACGATATTAATCCTGAAGAAGATTCCCTATGATATGCAAGATTGGTCATCTAATGCCAGCTTAGGTCAGAGGTCGCTCGTCTCTGATTAAAACAGTTACCATGGTTATCTGAATGCACTTTTACATGGGATCTATTTACAAGAGTGTCAGAAGTGCATGTTTTAACCTTCAACTCTAAAAGTGATTTAATTGTTTTTTTTCTGATTTCAACAGGAAGAAGTTTGCCCATGGAAATGTGTTATTAAAAAGAACTTGAATTTTGAATGCAAGAAAAGAAATCTTGTGGGAAATTCTGAAAATTCTGACATGGTGCTATGAAAATGTGATTGTGAAAAGAATAATGATAGAATATTACAGTAAATAATGATGTCAAAACCTTAATGAGATTAACAGAAATTATTTTGCTTAATTGGACACTTCATTGAATGCTTCATGGTCTCTCCGTACTTCTCTTGAAGATAGTCATGCCATCAGCCAGACAAAAAAGTGACAATTTAATCTAACCTACCTTCATGCATAATACATTCTCGTTATCAACATCCTTTTTACAAGGTAAAGTCAAAATACATTACTTTCCACATTTGAAGAACTGTTCATATTACAGTCAACTGCAGAAATATAAAGATACTTAATTCTATGTTCAATTCTACGTGCAATTATGAAACAATGAGATAATTATTAAAAGATATATTGTTTTCACGAAACGGTATCTTTCAATAGGAAATTCCTACATTATTATAAGCTTAAAATAACGCAAATGTTTGTTTTATGGTATAATGCTGAGAATTGTTTTGAAAAAAATGCAGAAATCTTTACAAAATATCTTTGGACACCATATTGGAAAAGATAGTCAGACACCATATTGGAAAAGATAGTCAGACACCATATTGGAAAAGATAGTCAGACACCATATTGGAGAAGATAATCAGACACCATATTGGAGAAGATAGTCAGACACCATATTGGAGAAGATAGTCAGACACCATATTGGAAAAGATAGTCAGACACCATATTGGAGAAGATAGTCAGACACCATATTGGAGAAGATAGTCAGACACCATATTGGAGAAGATAGCCAGACACCATATTGGAGAAGATAGTCAGACACCATATTGGAGAAGATAATCAGACACCATATTGGAAAAGATAGTCAGACACCATATTGGAGAAGATAGTCAGACACCATATTGGAGAAGATAATCAGTCACCATATTGGAAAAGATAGTCAGACACCATCTTGGAGAAGATAGTCAGACACCATATTGGAGAAGATCATCAATACATGTACCAGAGAAGCTACCAGACAATATATTGGGGAAAATATCAGATGATCCCGGGGAAGTTGCTAGTAAGATTACTCTAGAATGAACCAGATAATACAGAAGAATCAAGAACAGATATTGGCAAAGACACCAGAGAATATATTGGAGAAATTAATTGAGATGTCAGTAGAGACAATACCAGAGAAAATCCCAAAGAAAATATCAGAGAATATACCAGAGAAAATCCCACAGAATATACCAGAGAAAATTCCAAAGAAACTACCAAAGAAAGTACCAGAGAAAATCCCAAAGAAAGTACCAGAGAAACTACCAGAGAAGACACCAAAAAAAAGACATCAGGTCCTTCAACATGAAGCATTAATCTCAGTACAAAGATTCATATTTCCAATTTAATATATCCAGAGAAAGCTTTCCATTATACATATCACTACTACTGTGTATACTTGTGCATACAAAGAAGCTGGCGGCCGTGAAGAGTGTACTGGATATACATACAGCGACCATACAGCACCGGTAGACTCCAGGATTAGGTCCCTCCAGGTAGCCCCTGCTGCGTTGTCAATGAAGGATCATGGGGGGCCCTGATCCTGGATTCACAGATCCCAGCCACATTGTACAGAAATTATCTCGCGACCCAAGGCAGCGGAAATTAACATCTGTTTTCTTATAGATCTGAATTCCTAGCCACCAGGGCAGAATAAAACATCCACTTTGTTTGACATTGCATGTTTCTATTTTGGATGGACAATGAACTTGCTAGACAGTTGGTATTCTGTGAAGTATTAATGTTCCAAGGTTGTTGACTTCATGTTTATTACATGGATGTATTACTAGTAAATCTCTGATACATGTAGTATGTAAGCTTAAGCAATTATTTATTGTATCATGATGATTACAAGTATTGTCAACCAAATCCATGTACAACGTTTTATGGAACATAGGAATAGGTAATGGAAACAGCACAATATGTGTTTCTTTAATTACCCTATCATAATAATAAAGTGATTTTAGTTTTCTACAATTTTTCACCATATTCTTTCCAATTTAACTATAGTATACTTGTAATGGCAGCAGAACCCAAACCAGTTAATTAAAATAATAATCAAGATCAAGTTCAATCAAGATCAAGTTCAATATACACAGGGGTTAATACTAACACTAGTCCTGTAGCCAAAGCCAAAATACCCAATGCTAAAGGTATCCTAAGGACTAGTAGAAATTTAGGATTTATTAGGCTTTTACCATATGTTATCATTATCAGGACTAGTGCTCAAAAATGTTAGTATTAACCGCTGTATACATGTACCAGTAACTTTTTCACAGATATGTGGTGTGTATGTATCATGTAATATTAAGAAATAGAACAGAAATTCTGCAAAAGAATATTATGCAAGACTTCCATTAACCCTCTCCCTGTTGGATTATGTACAAATACTGCCATTTCAGGCATCTCCGGTTGCCTGCCTGGTAATTAAGGTAATTGGAGTAAAGTCACGTAAGTAATTTTTTTGTAGTTATTATGATACAGTCTGTAGTCTGTTGTAAGTGTGAGGTCAGTGTCAGGTATCGGAGCTGTATGCTGACGACCCATCATGCACTCCACTGTGTCGGCTGACTAGTTCCTCGACTGTCTTGCCACATCACTATGCTCTGAAGTGGAAGCAAAGTCCATCAACCACTGCTTCAGTAAGCTACAGTTCTACAGCTCTACAGCTCACTGCCTCAAGGTCATCATCAGTTCATAAGACTTTGTTCCCTTGGATTCAATCCAAACTCCTAACCTACAAGTCTCCTCACACGAGCAGTGGGCCTTTAATCTAATGATCTTATGGTCTAAGCCTTAGAGAGTGCATATCACGGGCACCTTATGGCTTTGTGGTGTTGAAAAAGGACATTCTACCTGCCGAGAGAGCAGCAGTTGTCCCTGTACCCAACTGCTCATGTCAGAGCGGTCGGTTGTCACGTGCACCGAGAACACGTGAACCGCGGTGAATAGTTGCCAGCCACTAGGAATGTCACGAGGGTCAACTTTCTAAAGGTCGCCAGTCCAATATTACATATAAATGATCTTTAAGGCAGTATACACAGACAATGAAATGATGGTCGGTGTTTGTCAGGTGTCACAATACTGCTGTGCACAACAACGTCAATATATATCGCCAGTTCCCACAACACAGTCACGATACCATACACAATTAACCCTAGCAGTTCTAATCGATAAAATCTTGCCCAATAGGCTTAATCATAAAATAAATAGTTTTCATTTCTTGGTATTTCTGTAGAGTAAGTTTGGCAAGTATAAGAATTTTATGAAAGACTTTAGGGTTGTTGGGTTAAATCTGCAGTGTAGCTTGACGTGTGAAATCCCTCGGGTTGTTCAATTCTGGTGTTATTCCACTAATACCATAGTGCTGGCATGTACATGATTGTCCACATACAGTCATGTATCATACAGTGCCCCCTCTATATAAGGCTGAATTTGGGGTCCATGACATACCCCCAGCCTTATAGTACCAGCCTTATATAATAGTGCAGGTAAATAACAAAAAATAAAAATGGGGTCCACATCTGACCCAGCCTTATATCCGAATCCACTCTGTATCGAACAGCCTTATATCGAGGGGACACTGTACTTCAAATGGAATATATCTTCAACCAGTAAAAGTATTCTGACCGATTTCCATACTTGCCTTGTTAATAACAATAGGAACTACATTCTAAACTTGCAAGAAATGGAAATACTGTACAAGATTGGTTGCCATGGAAACCAGTAAATAGCAGAGTTGTATTACCGGTATTGACATGTGCGTACATCTGATAACAAAATTATATATTGCAGGTAGACATCAACTGGAATCATAGCATGTGGCACCGGGACCATCCAATATAATATCTTCCTGAAAACTTAACTGCTCCCTGTCCCACAGAACAATCGCATAGCACTACAGTTCAATGGACCAGAGACCAGCTGATACAGCAAAGTTTTCTAGTAAACATATCTTAATATTAATAATTTAATAGTTAGTTTAAGATGTAAATATTACCAAATTGTATCCAGCATTAAATTCACAGAATCATCAGAATTTAAACCCTCTCTTGCAAAAGTGTAATAAAGCAAATAGAAAAATTAAGATTTGAATATTTTATGACCAGACTACAATTATAAATCTTTCATTATGGTCAGAAAACTTAGCCCATAACATTTTGTCGAAGAGTAAATCCAAGTATCACTCGTGATGGAAGGCAAAGTGAACATCTGATAGATTGGTCCTCTCTGATTGGATATTTATTTGTATTAGCTACTTTTCTACAGATAAGTATGTGAACTTTTTATTTTTGTTGGGATCTTATTAAATATCTACACATGTTTCCTATTGCCATGTGGTCAGAATGGACACAAAGAACTGTAAACAAACCTCTGGCAACAAAGCCAGCCCGACTCCTCTAGGGAGTTGACTAAACATCCGTTCACAACCAGCCTTTGAAGAAACTGTCAGTAGAAAGCTGGATATCCCAAGAGGAGCTCAACCCTTATGTATTCTGTGTACAAGTGCAGTGTGCTCCTTTTTCTCTCCAATCATTCCCTATCTACTGTTGATCAATGACCCACCCAACTGAAGCGTATTAGCATGGAGAGACAAATTCCTCTGAAAGGATATGTCAAAGATGTTAATTGATTTTATATATCAGGTGAAATATACCTTGACGAAAGTACAGAATTAACATAATACTGGATGACCCCTGTGGAGGAATTAGTTTAGAAACCAAACAAGCACTTTAACTGCAGGATAATGAGTATTCCTGATCATGAATAATTACCTGTGTTATTTTAATGCATAAAGTTATAACATTAACATATACTATTAATTGTGTGCATGTTACTGTATTTGAGGATTTAAGAAAAAAAATATTGAACCGGAGCTTTAAAAATATTTTTTTATTGGTATAAAATCTCTCTTTAGATCAGTTCATGTTCATTAGTATGTACCAAATTGAGAAATAATATTCATTTAAACAAAGCATGGAATAATCTACTAATATTTGATCAATGTGACAAACATTAATGAAACAACATGTAAGTTTAACCATGCATTTGTATGGATTCAGTATACCATAAATCAATACATTTGAACTTTAATTAATCAAATTTGTTATCTAATTGGTTGTGACATGCATTTGTTAGCAGTTGAAGTCTGGAAATATTCTGTGGTTAGTGCTGGTTGCGGGTTGACACAGTACAAGAGTCTGTGGTGGTGATGATGCCCCACCCTTCTGCCTCCATGCAGTGGCTCCCACACAATTCACCGAAGTGTGCAGGAGTGGATTTAGGTGGGGGCTCACCCGGCTCACTGGAGAATTCTTTTTTTTTTTTATTCTTTTTTTTTTATTAATGTTGGGTTATAACATTTGAGACATTTATGCCAAAAGTCATCCTAGAAGGATGTTAACTACTGTATTCTTTATCATAAAAACGCAGGAAAATAGTCACTGAAATTATGAGCCACCCACCCACACCCAAAAAATGGAAGTCTGGATCCACCTTTGCTCTGTTATCAGACAAACATAACTGTACAATGTTGTTCAACCATCCATTTCTTTTTCACATATATTCTGGAAATATCCATTCAGAAGTGAGCAAACTATGGCTATGCAGTTCTTGGCAGTATTAATGTGATATTGCCACAGTCTGTTTATGATGGGAGGAAACTATGAAGTAACTGTTTCTTGCATTAGGACCCATGTAACTACAGCTGCTGAAAACCAAAGCTGATGACTGTATGGACATTGCATACCATTATTGCCTGTACTTAACCTATTCTAAACCATAGTAAAAATAATTGTACTGATGATGAGATTCAAACACAAACTATAATATTTGTAGTCCAATGCTCTACCATGGTCCTATGCTGTCATGTTAACTCAGAAATGTCATAAATTACACCATGACAAATTCAGCTTTGCCCTAGAATGTTTTCATTGAATTCGATAAAATATCATTATTCCAAAAACAGTATAAATATCAGAGAAGTTACCGTACCAGGAAAATGGGGATTCAAAGGCAATGTGTTTTGTCTCTGTATCAATGGCAATGGACAATGTATTCCTCTGTAAAAATTACAACAGGTAATATCACCCTTTGTACAAATGGCAACAAGAAACATTATCTTCTGTAAATATGGCAACAGGTAATGTCATCCTCTGTAACAATCGCAACATGTAACTTCATCCTCTGTAACTATGGCAACATGTAACTTCATACTATGTAACTATGGCAACAGGTAATGCCATCCTCTTTAACAGTGGAAAGAGATAAAATCATTGTCTGTAGCTATGGCAACAGGCAACATCATCCTCTGTAACTATGGCAACAGGTAACATCATCCTCTGTAACTATGGCAACATGTAACTTCATCCTGTACCTATGGCAACAGATAATGTCATCATCTTTAACAGTGGAAAGAGATAAGATAATCCTCTGTAACAGTGGCAACATCCTCCTCTGTAACTATGGCAACATATAACATCATCCTCTGTAACTAAAGAAACAGGTAGCAGCATCCTCTGTTACTATGGCTACACAATGGTCAGGACACTGGTGCCATGTGCCGGTCACTTAGTAAAACCGTTATTCCAGGATCAGCCAGCTGCCCCCACCATTCACTGACCACTGACTGGCCACTTGCTCTGGCCACTGTAAAGCCCACTCCGGTCTACTCTGGGGTCAGCTGTATGTAGTGATGCAGGTTAACATAGGATCATTGACAATTTGCTCCGACACCAATCCTATACTCTGAAGATGGCTTCTTTCCATGGAGATCTGCTTGATAGCTGGTATACTGGTGAGGTATTATACATACCCAGTACACAATGTCATGTGGTGAGAGAATGCCTGAAAAAAATCTTCATTCAAAGTTGCCACAGAATCTTTTATTTAAAAGAAGTGCATAACATTTTTAAATATTCAGAATTAGAATCTTTAAACTAAGCTTCATATCATATTAGAGCTGAAGATGTAGTACACTCCAAGAAACGTTGATAAATATTGATATTAATTTTCTGAACGTTCACCTTTGGACTAAAGTCATCTGATTCTAGATGTGGAGGTATGATGCAATGAGCAATATAGTAACCAATGTTCTAACCTACAAAGTCACCAATAAAAGTAACCAATGTTCTAACCTACAGTCACCAACATAGTAACCAATGTTCTAACCTACAAAGTCACCAACATAGTAACCAATGTTCTAACCTACAAAGTCACCAACATAATAACCAATGTTCTGTCCTACAAAGTCACCAACATAGTAACCAATGTTCTAACATACAAACATAGCAACCAATGTTCTAACCTACAAAGTCACCAGCATTGTAACCTACATGTTGACTATTTCTTCTGGCCAATGTTCTGAGCATTTTCTAACCCATGATGTGAAGCATGCTTCAGACCAACGAGAGAGTGGACAGGCTAGATGGCATATTAGTCTGCAATCAATAACACACTATCTTTCCACCCGGCCGCTAACCACCCCATTCATCCAACACTTTCTGCCGCACATGCACACATGGACTGAATAGCTGGCCGTCGTCTCAAGACAAAACAGTATTTATCGAACGTCTCAAGTCTCGTTTGTAATAGCAATAAGCCAACGTCTTCATCAGCGATCAAAGATTACACTGTTTGATGTTTTGATGGACATTGGGTGGAACTTGCCAACTGCCGTTACTGAGATATTGGGGAGAGGATATCAGGATTAGGACATGACTGAATGGAATACTTGGTTAACTTTCTATTGACGATTCCAGGTTACAGCAATTTACCAAAGAATGGCCTCCATGTTTCTTCAGGTGTCTGTAGTTGCTGCCACCAATGATGTTCATCCAAAAACTCCACGATTAGTCTATATTAATTTTAGCATAATGCTGGCATACTACCATTGAGTATTTTTTTGTTTAATTTCGGTTCCATCCTGCATCGTGATCATAGAATGCTCTAATGATACACATCCTTTTAGTATACATCTTTTTGAAGTCTTGGTCATTATGAATGGATTACACAGAGTCAATGCTTCGTCTGCAGAACTTGGACATGGTAGTCCATCCACTTGTCAACAAGTAATCCTGTAGGAAGTGGAAACCCCCAAACTAAAGACATATGACTAAAGAGAACTTCCAATATTAACTGACTGGGTGCAATTAATAAATTTGTCTGAAAATCATGCTATACTGTGAATTAAAATACTCAGAGTTAGTAATTCTATAATTAATAATGTATTTGTTGTAATTCCTCATATAATGGATGCTCAAACATGATGCTCAAACATCTCACATCAAACCATGTTAATGATTGAATCACCAGAAATTATAATTCAATTGTTATACCTGTTAATCACCTGTCATAGCCAACACAACGTTCATTAACTACAGACAGCTGACAATCACGCTTCACGTTCATGTCAACATTGTACCATTGACTTGTATTGGGAGAAATATTGACCAGATAAAGAGAGAATCACTTCTCTTAAAGTGCTAGGAATTGGGTGTCTGACAAAATGTCTCACTTGTTTTCTTATTACATACTTATAAGTATTGGTAATCCATAATTACATGGACATAATATAAATCATGATTAATGAGTCGTAGTCATGGAAACTACAACCTACAAGCTGTTAATAGTGCTTCAAAATCCAATAGGAATCAATAAACATAATTTTGCATTAAGCATGTTAAATGTCAGAATGCATAAGAATAAAAAATAAATCAGCAAACCGGTTAGAGCACAACCTATTTTAACTTAGGTGACCAGTTCTAGTAATTAATACAGTGTCCCCTCGATATAAGGCTGTTCGATACAGAGCTGATTCGGATATAAGGCTGAGTCAGATGTGGATCCCATTTTTATTTTTGTTATTTACTTGTACTATATCCTATAAGGCTGGTCATGGACCCCAAATTCAGCTTTATATCGAGAGGTCACTGTATTTTGATAATTACACAATACTAGAAAGATATATTTGAATACAATAAAGAAATACAAAACCAAAATATGAAAAGAAAATATAAAAGTAACTTATAATATAATATAACATTTGTTTTAATAACTACAGTACTGTAAATCATAAAATCTTAGCGCCATTAAACTTTAATGACCGGCGGATTATCGACCTATTAGCGACATAAAATTTTAACGAGGTCGTCAATATTTATAAAATATTTTTTTACGATATGGAACTTGCATTTTGTTTTGAGTTTTCTTTGTTTTGAAAACTGATGCTACACATGAGAAAACTACCGCAAAGTTGTTATCACAATCAGAAGCCCGAGAGCAGTTAATTGTTTTCATAGGGGAGTAAGCATTAATTATCCATTGTCGCCATGTCGGTAACTTGTTTAGATTTTCGCTAGGTTC
>JAUTBQ010082537.1:0-16522 GCA_032361185.1 Lepetodrilus ovalis
ATACAAGAGCTTCTCTTATACACGGCAAAAGGGCATTTACAAGAGCGCTGTGATCTTAAAGTGGATACAAGAGCTTCTCTTATACACGGCAAAAGGGCATTTACAAGAGCGCTGTGATCTTAAAGTGGATACAAGAGCTTCTCTTATACACGGCAAAAGGGCATTTACAAGAGCGCTGTGATCTTAAAGTGGATACAAGAGCTTCAAGAAATTATTCTGAGTAGGATTAATGATCTACTTTCACCTTCTTCAGTTAAATATCATGGCAGAATAATCTTCTCAAGTTCATATTAATACTATTTTTTAAAACATTCATTTTGCAGAAATGTATAGTGAGATATCAAACATTTTCCAGCTGGAAACAAACATTAATGCCATAGAGCAGCAATATATACTTAATCAGTTCAGTATGATCTAGATACAGAAACTAGAGATGCCATAAAACAGCATTGCCTTTTTTTAACATTTCAGCATGTTTTAAGGCTAAACATCACTACCTTTTTATCTTGAAATAAATATCATCCACACTTCTCACTTTTATTTCATGGAATTGATGTCAAGGAATGACCTATTAATGCTGACAAAATCTTGGAACCGGCCATTTTTTAAGATAAACCTATGATAAAGCTTTCCCATGCAATCAATATGTAATTGTACTTGTGTTTCCATAACCTTGATATACTGAGCAGATAAATTAATGTGCAGCTCCAACCTGTCTGTCATATGACTGGTATAATATCTGAGAATAAAAAAACCATTCTGTGTGGAAACTAAAAATGTATCCCATTTGAAAGATAAAACTAAATTTCTTCAGTTACTTGTATAATTTATTACTGTGTTTAAAAGAACAATAAAAGAAAAACATGAAACCATAATGGCATTGTTTATTTATTCAAAATTTGAAATGGAGAAGACTGTTTTGCGGAGTCTCATTATTTTCAAAGTAAATAAGAATTTATAGCCGAGTCTTTAACTGATAACATGGGTCTGTGACATGTGGCTATTATATTGCCTGGTGCTCACAAAGACAAAGCACCCATTATCTGCAACGAGGTAACATAAACAAGTTTAAGAACAAGATACTAAAGCATAGTTTCTGGCTTTTAGTATTGCGTGACAAAAACTTAGAGGAACTGACTACAATTTTAAGTAGGCCTTTTAAATGTTAAGAACAGAACAATGAAATCAGACGAGCAACAGATTCAATTAAAGTGTGTGTGTGTAACTATGAACACCTTCATAATAGATTTAACTAAAGTGTGCCTTACTAGGACCACCTTCTTAACACATTGAATCTTCAGTGAATGTATTCTGGACAAGCTGAGGTATTTCATAGACAAAAATAGGAATTATGTTTTCATTGATATTTTCCTTCCTGAACCTAGCATTGCGAGCATGTCCTGGTCTTTGTTGTTGTTATTACATGTATTATTATTATTATTATTATTACATGTATTATTATTATTATTATTACTACATGTATTATTATTATTATTGTTGTTATATAATGTATTTATAAATGTGTTTACCTAATGACAACTTGCACTTCTTGGCTCCCACTTGTCTAACAGGTAAATCTATACCATCGGTTAAAAACAACCCACATCAAAGCCACATCTTTTCCAAACTCATGTTTTTAAGAGAGACTAATATTTTGTGAGCATCATCTTTGAGTAATGAGTTGAGTTCCTCATGGTAGGAATGTTGGTAAAGCCTTACTTATTCAGGTTAGTGGTTTGTTTTAATCACAGTTGTAAATTTCTATTTTAAAACATTTGTTTGAAATGTCTGATCATCAATTACAGGTCTTTTTTCAATCAAATCTCCAACGCAGACATGGGCAAGCATTACTTATTCAGGTTAGTGTTTTGTTTTAATCATGATTGTAATTTTCTATTTTAAAACATAAATCAATTTGTTTAGTTTAGTGTAAGACAATGTAGTAACAATAATAATAATAATAATAATAAAGTTAATAATAATGATGATGATAACAATAAAAGTAATAAATGTAAATAATAATACATGTAAACAATAATAATAATAATGATGATGATGATGATGATGATGATGATGTCAGACAGTGTTGTAAATTACCGCTGGTCCGCTGGCCCGGCCATTTCTCCCAATGCTAAAGGTATCTTATTTTTTTGTAAACATTTGTTATTTATTTGTATCATTATTCGGGCCAGTAGGTTTCCAGCGGTAATGTCGAAACACTGATGTCAGATGATGATGATGATGATGATGATGATAAAAATAATAATAAGAATTTAATAAATTTTAAAGAAAACAATTTTGATGTCTGATAAATTACATCTGTAGTCTGAGAAAGGATTCCTGCCCTGAGAGTACAATTTCATGCTCAACTCAAAGTTTTGTTCACAAATCCATGTGGAAAATGTGTAGTACTCCTGGTTCTGGTGTAGAGACTACATGGCTACTGTTATATACAGTGTCCCCTCGATATAACGCTGATGTTGGGGTCCATGACATATCCCCCCTGTGTAATAGAACCCGCCTTATACGATATTATAGGGGGAAAAAACGAAAATAAAAATGGGATCCACGTCCGACCCCGAGTTATATCTGAATCCGTGGTGCATCAGACCATGTTATATCGAGGGGACACTGTACAACAGCGGTAGGTGGATAAGTAGGTATGTATATAGATATCACATAAATGAGTTATTACTGTCTGTGTCAGTGTCTGACCTACATCATCCTCCATTTCATAAATTATCACCAAGTGTGTGTAAATCATAGTCTAGCCATAGGATAAGCTGAGTCACAGAATGCAAATACGGTAACAAATATTATAGTAATCGTGTAAGTTACCATATGTAATAATGACACACATGACTGTTATATTTTCTTAGTGACTTTCTTATTAAACTTTATTTTATTTTATTTTTATATTTTTTAAATAATAAATAAAGTGTTTAATGTAATTTTTGAAGGTATGCAAAAACTTGTGCCATTTTTCATCAAAATATATACACTGAATTAAGTACTCGATAAATTACTTGGTGTTAATATAGCTAAGTTGCCTAGAAGCACATTTTTTTAATGTTCAATATGAGAATGTTAACTAAAGTTAAAAGAGACAAGCCCTAAGCAAGGATATGAGGAATGGTAACAACTAGTGATCTATGACAGACACAAATATGGTATTGTCCACTTGTCTAAATCAATCTCATGTCACCCTTGTTAAGGAATTTGCTTTTCTGAACAATGGAATGCTTTCCTGACAACTATTTGTCTTACATACGTTAACACAATGTCTTCCACACAACTATTATATCTTTTCACATCTTCGCTGTCATGAGAATACAATGGTCAATTCTTGTTATACTCTCATGACCAATGTCACTATCTCACAGACTATCATACAGACAAACACCTACAGAGTAGTCCAGATGTGTCCGTAATATTATTAAATTTGGAAGCAATAAGCTTAATTTTCAGAGGTTATTTGTAAACATATATAACCTATTTCAGTGTACGTCTTTAACCACCCCTACTGGGTCAGTCACTGTACACCTATCTATATTTTAGATGGAAATATGATCCCCATAAAGCTTTGGTGGGCATGTTGAAAAATCAAGATAGCTTAAATTATGTTTATGGACCATGCAAATATGGATATAGATATAAAAAATATTTTATTCAAGGAGTCTCATCGTCATCGACCAAGATATGAAAATTCCATTTTGAAAAGTGTCTGAAATGTTAGCATGCAAAATACAAACTCTTAGCATATGGATTGCGCTATTAACATCCAGCAGGGAAAGGGTTAACTGGAGGCATGCATGCAATAATTGATGAAGAAAAATAGCATAATCCTTCATTGATTAACACATTGACGACATGTGTCTTTATGTATTCTAACATTCCATAGCATCAACTGCACTGCATTATTGTATTAAACACAACAGTTATGCACTTATCGCTGCTTAGTTTTTAGACCGTACGACGTCATCACTCCTGGTTTTCATCATAGGACCTGATAGCTGGATGGTCTCGATCACTACCACGCACCGTTCCAGAACCAGTGATCACCAAGTACACCTTGCTCTTGTATCAGTGACATTGCATTTGAAGGAAATCAACTGACTGCAGAGATAAGATCCACCTCTGTGGAAAACCACCTGTACCATTGACACCGCCTGTACCACGATCATGCACCTAGACCATGCACCTAGACCATGCACCTAGACCATGCTAGATCATGAACCTAGACCATGCACCTATACCTTGCACTTAGACCATGCACCTAGACCTTGCACCTAGATCATGCACCTAGACCATAACCATGCACCTATACCATGCACCTAGACCATGCACCTAGACCATGCCCCTAGATCATGCACGTAGGTCATGCATGTACATCGCGATCTCCATTTCAGTGAGACGGATTGCCATCATGAAAGAACTCAACTCGAAATGGAATAACATGCAATGCCTGTTGGTAATTTGTTTATCTTCGTTTCCAGGTAAAAAGATGGATCTTCATCATTCTAAACTACAAACCTGAGCCAGAATTGTGACATGAACTTGGTTTGTGGCAAGTACATAGATAACAACTGTTGTTGAGATTGCACTTCTAGTTAAAACCTATTTGTGAAGAAAACAGAATGATTTGGACTGGTAGCATGTATTTTGAGATACAGCAATGTCATTGCCCTAGGAGAGTGACTATCACACTGTTATTGCCTAGGAGAGTGACTATCACACTGTCATTGCCCTAGGAGAGTGACTATCACACTGCCATTGCCCTAGGAGAGTGACTATCACACTGTCATTGCATTGCACATACATGTAATACATCAGGTAATACAGTCATTCCTTTGTGAAGATGGTCCCAGGTGTGAAGAAAACATAATGTGGTTCTTACCTTTGTCCTCGATCTTGAAGAAGAAGCTGTCAGAAGTGGCGTTAACCCCAGGTATGAGGACATACTCAATCTGGTGCCTGTTGATATCTCCTGCAAGAATAAAGGGTTATCTAAGGTTACTTCAACATACATCACAACACAAATGACAAATACACCATACAGAATAGAATAGTTATAAATATATACAGTAGTTCTTCTAAAAACCCATGCTGGGTTGATGGTTTAAATGTCAACCCTAGTGAAAAGAAACAAAAGAGGAACTTAAACCATTCCTTTGTACCCTGAGAGTTTATATAGAGGACACTTGAACCATGTTGTGCTTGTCAAGAAATAGAAACATTTTGGAAAAAATGGTGAAGGAATTAATGTTTTTGTTTGAAATGTAACTGTTTTCAAATTGGTTGGAATGTATTAAATAGATATGACAGAGTTGGTGCAAACTAAAAACACAATCCCTACAAACTGCAGTGAAATACTATATAACAAAACTACACAAACTATTCAATATATGTACTTCATCTGTTTCTGAATGATATTCGATTGCCAATTTATACACTCTTTCTGCAACTAAATCCATAACAATAGAAATATTCATACACACTTATTTCATGTTTGTGTGTGTATATATACAGCCATATTAAAAAAAAAAAGTCATTTGTATCCTCAATAAGACAATATCCACTACATATCCCACAAAAATATGTAGGGGTATCCAATGAATGAAATTACCCTTTTAGCGTTGGGTAACCATATTCCCGAGTAGAATAGGCAACCCTAGATGCCAAAAGTACAGGGTGTAGATGCATCTAGCAATACAATGCGAGTGTTAAGGTAATTACGAGGTTGGTTATATACATTCCACACTGGATCCTTCCCTGGCTACAGTACAACTGCATCTCACACAAGACAGCGGAACGCAACCCAACACCTTGGCTGGCATTGCTATAGGTATTGGCTGGCATTATCCCTGATAACAATTCCTCTGTAAAACTGAAGACACGTGTTGCCCAGAATTAATTACTCTTGATGTCTACAAACATAACAGACTGTCAGCTCCGACAAATGATTGTATTTGAGGTAGGATCAACAAAACACCCTGACTGGGACTATGCTGCAGAACGGTCTGATGAATAATGAGGGGAGGAAGCCTGAAGTGTTTACACTAAAATTGTATATAAGGACCGATCCAATGATAACACAATTATTACCGCTATTAAACCATTTATACTACAAATTAAGAAACATATCTTGTACATTTCAATTAATTACTAAATCTGTATTACTAAATCTGATTTTTAGCATTCTAAAAAAAAAGTGAAAGGAAAAATATAATGTAGTTTATCAAAAGAAAACCTTTTTTGTATTTATTTTACATTTTATAATTAAATGTGGTATAACATGTTAGATGTATATACATAATAGGCTTAATTTACTTGTCACTTTATTATTTTGAGGAATAAATGAAATATTACTATTCATTTTGGTAAAAATGTTACTCTGAGTTGCAAACTACAATGCAGACTAGTGCAAAACCTGAATATGTTCACACTCAAAAGACAACTTTAATTAAACTGGCACAGAATGAGTAATATCCTTCCATCGCTCCTGTGGTGATGTCTACTGCAAGGACCCCTATTGTGCCACCTTGCATTTCATATCACGTGACATCTCCCTGCAAGAATGGCTAATAACTACACTTTCTCTGCACTAATGAGCAAAAACATTGCCAGCTCATGTCATCAGTCATACGTTATGTGATTACACAAGTTTGTAACACTGATTAACCTTCCTCCCGGTGAAGACAGCTGGGGATACTGTACTCAGTTAGTGATCATGATTAATCCAACATTGAAAAGGTTAACTAATTCCCTCCCTATCTTACGAGTGTCTACCTAGTACGTTCTCCTACATCACTGAAACAATAAGATGGCCCCCTTTGATGTGCGTCGCACTGCTGTGAGATGGTTACTAACCTACACGTAGCTAACAGTCCCGTGTGTCTCCGAGTTATGCAGTAAATTAACTAGACACTTTGGTCTCGATGTCCTGGTGACAGATTAGATAGGTTAGCTTGGAACACTTATGTTTAATAGAACGCTGATCATCCATCTCATTAACATTCTGCCTACTGCGGGCAACCAAAGATGCCATACATAGCAGTGATTGTGATACAGTCGGAGGAACAGTCAGAAGAACAGTCAAAGGAACAGTCAGAAGAACAGTCAGAGCCCGGTATACCGATCTCCGTTGTACCGGGTTCACCGCTTACCTGTCAACTTACAATCAGTATGGATTTCCTACTATATACTTTAACTCGATGAATGGTTGATCTGATGGTGGTTTTGATGAATGGTTGATCTGATGGTGGTTTCGCTTACCGGTCATATTTTAACAAAAACGGGGCTGTCCGGCATAACGAGGTCTGACTGTACTAATAAATTGGGAGAAAATAATTATCATTGACTCTTATGCGTTATGCAATAAGTGACCAAAAGAGAATACTGAAGAAAGTGAAATAGTGATCCTAAAAAAGCTTGTCAGACAGGCTACTGGGGTACTGGCGTCTACTAAGACTGACGGACTAACAACAACCTTTGGCCATTATGTTAGTGCTAAATTTACGGCAATCCTGGTTTGAATCCCAGCATCTCAGTGGTCCTACTACAGCCTTACTTGTAGATATCGCAGACTCACCAGCTATCAAGCATCTCAATAACCATGGCCCAATGTCACTGATGAAGCCCATCCCTCCTCGATATCTCACATTATCTTGACATCAGAGGATAATAATCAAATGAAGATTAACGTTTTTTTATGAGCCTCTTTCATGACTATTGCTTTCTTACATATACCTACTATAGCAGGGGGCACAACTCTGATACACAAAACTTTTTATATATCTTGCAAATCTATCATGGTCCAGCAATGTGTTTTGCCTGCAAGACGTAGAAACACCTGAAAGTGTACACACAACTGCCACCTGAAGTTAGAGTACCTTCAGATCAAAACAGCACTGCAAGGAGTTTACATTCACATCACTCCAATGACTAGCTATTCACAAGCTCCAGACAGGGTTGTTGTCTTTGATAACGAATACAGATTTAATTTTAGAATTGATGCATTCTCCAGGAGAATATCCTGTAGTCTGATTACGGAGGGTTCTAAACCACTGGATGAAATCAAGTCAGGCAGAGAAATATGGAAACTTTGACTGCGAAGGTTTTCTAAAGGAATGTAGATAGAGAATGGGAACACAGTGTCTTATGTGATCTCTTGACATCAGATGACGTAACAATACTTATAAATCTTACTGAATCATAATCTGTGAAACAAGACCAGATAACAAGGACCAACTTATTTCCTAATCTGTCCATTCTGGAGATTAGGTCCTACTTCTAGAAAGACAAGCTATTAGTTACAAGGTCCAAGATAAACATGAACTAACAATAATGACATTGAAATGATGTCAGGCAAAGCTGTAATTCCAATGCCTATTTTACGTTCCCAGCCATAATTCACTGTTAAAACCCCAGAGGCTAATGTTTGTCTAACAGAGAACTTAATGTATCTCTTAATTTTAATTGGCCCTCTTGACCTTTGAAGCTTGCCATGTCAAAACTCACTAACTGCAACCCCCACTGACAAGCACAAGAACTTCCTACTTAAAGGGCACCTGCTCAGACCATTCCTATTGTTTGACATGTAGGCTTAAGGGTTCTGCCACCTGATCCAGTATTTGGTCTGATCAAGTGAGCGGACTTCACAACTAATTACGAAGGTCAGACACCCATCAGTCATTGGCTAAATGGTCAGTTTAACGGAGTGCTCTTCCCTTGGCTATGGCACACGCCTGCAGATTTGAGATAATATTTTGTTTCATGTTGGAGAAGTTGGTGTGTTTGAGGTTGTCCCCCAATGTGGAGAGATTGTAAGAGTACACATCTGGTCCAAAGATTACATGTTTCATGATACCTCTTCATAGTGGCTGGTTTGTGTCATGCTTAATAGCATTTACACATTCTAATAAGTTACAGAAATGGATTCACCCAATCTAGTAATCAAATACAATGATAAAACCAGAAGATTCTTCAATTCACTTAATTCAAAGAAAGTACATTCCTAATTACACTCAAATGTTTCTTGATTAACTGACAACCTATCAAAGTGTAACATCCTCACATCTGTATACAAGTAGATGCCATACTTAACAGTACAGGTGCATACTGAACATCACTTGAAATGATTTGTTTCTAATAATAATTTAGCTGTTCATATGGGACCCAGAGACAATGAAAATATTTTGGTTTCTGATATGACACCTTTCTCTCTCTCTCTCTACCCAATCACTTCCCCACCCCCAGTGCCCCAATGCAGTTTCTTTGATCCATTGTTGGTCAGCTATCAGCTGGATGCCTGTTTGAAGTATGAGAAACAACCCTCCCCATCACCACCCAACCCACCAAACAACCACACCTCTAGTCCACGCCCCTATCTTTCTGGATCCACTTCTGGTTTTTACTCAGCATGATGCCTGTTGTAACAGTAAAGAGATCTCCATTCCTGTCCCCCTCTCCCACACCTTCTACTCTCACCTCCTCTCACCACTCACCCACCCCCCACCACCCCACCCGGGAGTCCCTGATCAGCTGATCCAGATTACACCAGCATGTCTCCCCACCTGGAGCAGATCCCCACACAAAGGCTGACTTTCATCTGTGATCTTAAGATATGGCTACAGTGACTTTTAGCATTGCTGGCAAATAAACTGCATATTTGGATAGGGAATTGGATATTCAGTAGAAGCCGAGTATGTGTAAATGGAATTTGATTGTGGGTAAAAGCATTATGAAAACGTGGAGCTCTATGGGAATAGTGTCTTTGTACCATGTGTACCAGTATGTCATTATCAATCGCTGCATATATCCTTTGTGTGTCAAATGTTGCATTGTTATCCATTGGTGTGCATTGTTATCATATTGTTATCCATTGGTATGCATTGTTATCCATTGGTGTCCATTGTTATCAATTGTGTGTCTATTCTTGTAATGTCTCCTCCTCCCTAACAAGAAATGATAAAACTGTAAAATATTTATTTGCGACATCTTAAATGTCTTCTTCATGTTATCTCAGTGACTTGTTTAAGATTGAAGGAGAACTATGGAACAGCTTTGTGTTGGGTAAACTGTGTGAACCAAGGACTATTGAATAATGGTTCAGAAGTTGGGTGGGTTTATGGAAGGATTTGAACATGGACCTCCAATAGTCAGCAGACACCTGGGTGGGATTCACACTCAAATATTGGGTTCAGTGGTCTGACATGGGACTACTGTACATTCCTAACCAAATTCTTTCACTTGTGATACACATGATATGATGTGAAATATACATTCA
Source organism: Lepetodrilus ovalis (assembly GCA_032361185.1). NCBI lineage: Eukaryota > Metazoa > Mollusca > Gastropoda > Lepetellida > Lepetodrilidae > Lepetodrilus > Lepetodrilus ovalis. Next base: position 10,289 of record JAUTBQ010082537.1, read on the forward strand.
GAACAGACAGTAGGCATCCTGACCATGTAGCTCTGTGAAACAAATACGACAAATTAAATTTATTCCACATATTTTGAAAGAAACATTTCACCATCAAAGGACATCTTTATAGTTCTCTAAAAGAAAGTAAAGTTCAAGCAGTATGTCTGGTATTTGTTTGAAAAATTCAATCTTTCTCCCCAAACATATCATTATTGCAAGGAGTCCTTTTACAACACCTGGATAATTGAAAATCCAGCTAATTAACATTTCTCTTTGAATTCCACACTGACAATTAACATGATCAGAATTCCTAGCATGGGGGGCTTGGGGGTAGAAGATGGGGTAGTGGGGTTGGAAGGTAGGGGTGTGGGGTTGGAAGGTGGGGGTTGGAGATCTTTGAATCTCCAGGAATGGGTTTTGCAGACAGACATGGGGAGTGAAGCTGAGAGTGACCGAGGAACTGGTTCCTTGTTTTCTCAGACCGCCATTCACTCAGCGTGTTCCTCGGCTTGTGTTGATCTCACAGTTCCATCACGCCTCAGGTATGAGCTCTTAGTGGTCTTCAGGTCTCTAGGGGGCGCAAGTACATGTATGAATCAGAGCCTGGAAGTTGCAATGATGGGTAGAGCGGTATAAGAGAAAACAGCAGGACTGACTTATTTCTTAGCTTCTAATCAAGTCCCAGTCTTGCTGAATTAAACGTAATTCCTATTGGGCATAGCTGGCTGCCTCCAGTGTGAAGAAGGTTAACTTTGTGTTGGATTTCCAAGTCCTGGTGGCAATGAGTATGATTGAGTCCAGCGGTGGTACAGGGCATATTTTGGGTGAGAATTAAGCTTGTGATACAGAACAGAAACACATGACCTCACACATATCAGAAAGAATAAATGACCTCACAGACCAGAAAGACATGACCTTACACAGACCAAAAATATATGACCTCACATGGACCAGAAAGAACCAACCTCACACAGACCAGAAAGACAGGACCTCACACAGACCAGAAAGACAGGACTTTACACAGACCAAAAATATATGACCTCACATGGACCAGAAAGAACCAACCTCACACAGACCAAAAAGACATGACCTCACATGGACCAGAAAGAACCAACCTCACACAGACCAAAAAGACAAGACCTCACACACACCAAAAATATTAAATGACTTCAGACAGAAAGTAGGTAACATTTGAGTATGAAGAACTAAAAAGTTGATTTTGATTTAAACATATTTATTCATCAGAAAAGGATTGAAAAAAAGTTGTCCTAGCCTACTTACTAAATCTGCTCCTGTGTATTTACGTAAATAAGATACATGCATAAAAAAAAGTTCCTTGGAGGATGAGCAATATTGCATCCAGCTTAATATTTTAATTAAATTGACAGCATGGTTTTTAAAAGATTTAAAGCATGTGGTTTGCCGGTGAAGTAGAACTAAGGTTGTGGGCACCAGACCAGTGACAATCCAGGGGACATCCTGGAAGACCTGCTGGGTTTATCATACACTTTATAGAAACATTCCTTACAAATGAGGACATGTGGTGTTTGTCTTCCAACTGACACAAACACATGTCTCTCAGAAGTAATGCTTAAGTCTGTCATACTACAGCAATGAGTAAATCATATTGAAATTGAAATTCATAAAACTTCAAGTTAAAATGTTTTAATGATGAACATACAAGACTTCAAAATATTTTTAGACATATTTTTATGTATTGTTATGATCATCTGCAATGGACAACTGATTACATATTGAATTCATGTGAACTTAGTTAAGGTCAGATATCAACACTAAGTTTCTTTACTGAATAATATATTCTGTGCCAAATTACCTTACTCTAATACAAAATGATCGTGTTCAAGGGATCTAACACGACAATCTAAGATGTTCTAGATAGCTGGGTTGTAAGTCATTTGTGTTACAAAGACAGGGAACGTTCATCCTCTGAAACGGTGGTTACGCTGACGATAATAAAACAGGCCTCTGAACAAGATGCCAGACTCAACGCCAGACTTAGCCCTAGTTGCCCTTTAACAGATCGGTCTTAACGAGATAATTAAGAACGTAACAGCCCATAAATCCTGCTGTGCACCTGCACGATACATGCACATGTCTGGAACAATGTAACACAAGCAGAACCATTCCAAGATTACCTGGTTCTCAAAGGCAGACAATATAGTTCTCAAAGAAAGCTGATATAGTTCTCAAAGACAATATATTTATAAGCCAATCAGCTCCAGGCTTTGACATTGAAGAAGACTTCCGAGATAAATGGAATGCATGCATGAAACAATGTAACAAAAGCAGGAAGCATTTACGATAATATCCTTACTGAGAAAATCTCAACTGATTGTTTCTATACCTTATAATCGGCATTAATTGTCATTAAGATAAATGTCTAGCTTGATTACCAATCCTCATTGCTCTTAACTAAAACATCCTTAAATCACAAATAAAATAACTGGCATGGGAAAGACTTCAGACTTTTACACATGGAATAACCTGGGCACTGCGGACACCGGCAGAGAACATTTCACCATAGGATTAAGAGAGCGGTCTACTCGATCAATTATCTAATTACATGAATTAAGACGTGTCTACACCGCTGTGACACGTGATGTACATTGCCCGTCTGCATCGCTCAGATAGCGGCAACATGGAATACCACTAATTAATGAGTTATTTCCCCTTAAACATGGAGTGGGGTTCAGCAACATGTGGCTACTGGATGCTATTAGCATTGGCCAGCAGGCTAACTTCTTAATGGGGAACATAATCTTGTGATGGGCGAAATGAGAGATAAACTAGTTTGTGCATGTTTTGGGTGCAGCCTGTCAAATAGTGAACATATCCTAATGATAAAACTGTTACCTCCCATTTCATTATGCTGTAGATTTTGATTGAAGTGAACATGTAAATTTTGCACAGTTTGAGTAGGTATGTTTCTACTTGAGCCATCTCCAGGGAACTCGTACATGCTGGAATGGTCAGCACAAGGAGAGGTCTCAAGATGTTGACACTACAGAAGTGTATCGATATTGCGTACCATCAGTCCCTACATCGTTATCTGGCAGGAGTGTAGCTATGGTTATGTTACTGAGGATGTGTCAGTACTGTAATTCGGCAATTTTAAGGTTTTGTTTAAAATAAAATTGTTATTGTGGATTTGTCTGTATCTGCATATAGGCAGTTATGCGCTTGTCTGGGAATCAAACTCGGACCTATGGTTTTGTAGACTGACCCTCTACCAGCTGAGCTAACTTACTTTTCCCATCCCATAAACTAATAATGGTAGTTACGGAGGTAGTTTAGTAAAATATTCTTAACTTTTTATATATTGATATGTATCTGCACAAAGGCAACAGATCCAGCAATACCGAAACTATTTCTTACTTTAGTTAAGTATACTCTGACATCAGTCAATACTGAGATAAATATCATGTCAGGATAATCATGGAGTACATTCCAACACCCAAGTCGATGAATGTCTGGAACAATAATGTCAGAGTAACGAGCCCTATCTAAACAATCCACGACCAGTAATCTCCAGAATGACATGCCTTTTATTTGCTTGAATTGCTTGACCCTGCAATAGTATCATATTATCATGCTTCCCCACAGCTTTTATGCTGTCTTACATGCAATGAAAAGATTCTATTAGAGATGGTCGTCTCTAATGCTATCTTCCTTACAACTCATTGTGAAACAGATACCGTCTGCCTTACAACTAATGATAACATGTTTCTGTACCCAGATGGACAGCCTTCGCTTGCATGACTAGATGCCCAGCTCAGTGTTGGGAAAACACACAATTTTTTGCATTGGCACATCAAAGGAGATGAAATCATCACGGAAAATGGGTCAGTATATAGAGTCAGTCAATTATCGTATACATTTCTGATGAAGGTAAGCGGAGGTAAGTACGTGGGTTATTATCTCCCAAGGTGGAGCTCACACTGTCTGTCAACATGTTTCTCAACTTGTCTCCCTTATAATAATACACAAGTTAACCGGTCCTGCACATCCATGTCAGTAGTAATACAGTGTCTGGGCATGTATATATTTATCAAGGTTATTTTGAAGTATATGCAAACTGATGATAACATATCAACTGAAGAAATAAACAAATGTGGGTAGTATCTATTCCTGTTCATTTCTCAGCTAAAGACCTAAGAAATGAAACAGAACTGTTTATTTTTAAATGAAAATTAAATCAGATGTTAAATTATATCTTATCTAATCAGTCTATATGAAATGACCATGTTAAATTTAATGGATCTACATTATACTGTATGTATTTTTGATGACCTCAGCCATTGCAAAAGAAATTCTGTTGAGTACGAGCTGATAGAAATATTTGATCGAAGGACTCAATTTGCTGTCTCTATGAGGGGAAATGCTGATTTCTATGTTCCTGTGTACCGTTATAATTTATTCATGTTTTCTACTTGTCAACCTCATCACCGACTATCACCACTCTAACTGGCATTCCAAGTTGACTCCAGCAAGAAGAGGGTTAAACGTTTCTAGCAGGTCCTCATTCTAATCTTCACGTCACATCTCTTTGTGAGAGGTTCTTGCTCGGAAATAGTTTTCCCACTTCAAGATGTGATGACCCAGAGAATTAGAGTGCTAATAATCAAGGAAACATGATACACCAACAAAAGATTAAGGATTTCAGCTTTCCAAGTACAATGGTTTTGTACCTTGACACAGCCCCCAGACAGTTCATACATGCTGCCGGTCTGAATCGCTCTACAGAGACTACAGCAATCATGGTCTCAGATGGGGAAAGTACCCCAGAGGCAATGCAAGGCTATCTAATGCACATAAAATAGGTGTGTATATATACACGATCTTATGTTTCATACATTTCAACATTAGGCCATTGTATTTTGTTAAGAAAACCTATTACTGCAATGTCCTCTTTGAATAATACAAAGTATTTAATGTCTACCAGGCGATTCAACTCAGAATCAAATTTTCATATTTCTATGCATGTATGTTATTTTAATGTTATTAATTTTAAAATCTTACACTAGAAATTCAAACTTCAGATATGCTCCTTTGATTTAAACGTCATATCACCAAGGAACCATTATTTGACCTAAATACTTCATTTTTTTAACCTCTCTACATTCAACAAAGATATCCGGCCACATTGCTTTAGATAGGACAAGACTACAACACTGGGATTAGCACAGCAGACCCCCTACCAGGACATTCTTCAAAACGTTACAAAGATTTCTCATGTCTACAATCTCTCGAGGCCGGCGCTGGCAGATAGACGCTGTCAAGTGATGACACTGATGAGCAACTGTCTCCGCCTGTCTGCAGCAAGACAAAAGTCCTACCAGAAACAGGAACTGAGATACGTCTACATAGATCCATACTGCTGGATCTCAAAGAGAGAGACCTGTTGACACCCATTGCTGATAAGACGAGGTTGGGTCTGATAGCTGGGAGGCCACCTTGGTTGGGCATGTGCCACAGACAGAGAGACAGATAGACATACAGACAGACATACAGACAGACAAACAGACAGAGAGACAGACAGACAGACAGACATACAGGCAGACAGACAGACAGACAGACAGGCAGACAGACAGGCAGACAGTCAGTCAGGATGGACAGACAGGGAGCCAAGAGACAGATGGACACAAGGATAGAAGACCAAAGAAAATAATTGACAAGACCCACAGACAGAATCAAATCAAAATTACATAAAAAATTAAACTTATACAGAACTGGTTTCCAGCACAAGCTGCTAAAAAGCACTTATTTGTGCATTGTGAATCTCAGAAAAGGTGTAAAGAATGACAGACTGACAGACAGAATACCAGACAGGACAAACAGACAGGACACACAGACAGGACAAACACACAGGACACACAGACAGGACAAACACACAGGACACACAGACAGGACACACAGACAGGACACACAGACAGGACACACAGAGAGACAGACAATGAAAGATAAAAAGAAGATATCCTCCAATATCCCTGTAGCCAGGTGACTGACTGTCTTTGTCTGCACTACAAGCGTGTGTTTTTCCACATGGAGTCCAGTGCATCATAAATGCACTATTATTATTATAGCAGAGAACCTTAATTCATCAATGGCCATGATTCTATGACAGACTGACAGACAGAATACCAGATAGAACAAACAGACAGGACAAACAGACAGGACACACAGACAGGACAAACACACAGGACACACAGACAGGACAAACACACAGGACAC
>JAUTBQ010082648.1:0-16521 GCA_032361185.1 Lepetodrilus ovalis
CTCCTCTCCTCCCTCCCTCCCTCCCTCCCTCCGATCTAGCTAGACCAATACGTGGATGGATGACATGTGTTGAGATGGACATGTGAATGATAACCTTGTAGTGCCTTAACGGCAGCTTCAGTTGTATACTCCCCAGGGAGTTGAGAAGGAATTGAGTGCACACAGAAGATCCATTGACCGGGGTAATAATATTCACATTAAGCTTGAACTCTGCACTATATAAATAGATGATATTATTATGTATTATTATTATTACACACACACAACACACAACACACACACACACACACACACACACACACACACACACACACACACACACAAGTGTGTATACAGTTCGCTGAGGTGTAACTTGGCCAAAGGTGATATTGACGCACAGCCCCAAATGTATTATAATTTATAACCAATTACCTCTGAGCGCATGCTTTTCTAACCAGTGACCCGACCGTCCGGGTACGTATAACACACACAAGTAACGTACATTTCACATCAATACAACAATGTGGCAACAAATGCAATTAACAACAGAAATATACATTCACTGGTCTCCATTGTTTGACGTCAGCACAATAGCGAGTATAGATGTTCACTCTTGCAACACTATAATATAGACCTAATAGCAAGCCGGGGGTATTGTAGGCTATGACTATTATGTAGTTATCGTTATGTGAAAATGACAACGTTTTATCTATACAACTGCGTGGTAAATTATTTCCTTCTCTGAACGTATGCCACATGCTTAGTCAATGTTAACAAGACACGGCCCACTTGACGATTAATAAACCCGCAAGAAATTAATACAGTGTCACCGGGAAAAAAAGCAATATCCGGTGACGGAGAGTGTTTTGCAAATAATGTCCTTTACATTAATACCTTTTTACACACTATTACAAAAAAATATATAACTATACCATTTTTATATAGTATTAGGCTTTCTGTTGGGCAGTTCACATCATGTGTAAAGAAATATAACAAAAGATCAATGTTTTTTTACCCACTGCTATGATAAAAATCAGTAAAACGAAATAATTGCCATATGCCAAGGAGAACTAAAGAAAAACATGTACTAGTATATATAATTTTCAATATGCTGTTTGCGGTGTATTAAGTGCAGGCGGATTGTCGTGTGGCGAGGTAGATATTAGCGGCGTTCATACATTGTCGAGCGTCAAGTTGAAAAGACGACGGTACGGAGAGTGTCCGATGAAATGGAAGTCCGTATTCCACTTCATCGGTTAGTGGATCGCATCGATGAGCTTCACTCTTTGTAGACTGGTTTCTTACCTGCGTGGCGAAAGTTCGCGAGCGTGCTAACATTATGTTACATTATAAAAAAAAAACCCACCATGGTTATCCTCTTTGAAAGCAGACAATGTAAACCGTGGTTTGGGGCATATTTCAGTAATCTATATCATGTATACTCACTGTGCATGTTATGTTGAAAAAAATCTGATATGTCGTTCCCAATGTTTTGTAATGAAAAGGTATGACATGGTATGACATGGTATGACATGGGTTTCAGCGCGTGAAGAGAGATCCTATTATATGTAAGGATACCACGGTGATTGTTATAATAGCGATGCATTCGTGCTGTCATAAAACTCTAAAACGGCACACTCTCCAAACATCGAACTATGTTGGGTGCACAGATTGACATTGCAAACGTGATCTTGATATTGTCAACTAACTGACATCTGCTGAGTCACTCCAAACTGTACCTGTTCCATCCTATCACCCCAGAGGTACTTGTTATACGTTCTCATTTATATAGTACCCCTGGCACATATCTAGGGGAACACCCTCACAAACAGCCAACCAATGAAATCATTTCCATAATGAAATCGCCGTAAAAATCTATCCAATGAAATAGATTTTACCATTATTCTATTTATAGCTCTTATAGAGTTTCCCGCAAGATGTGTGCCAAGGGTAATGTATGAAGTTCTAACGTAATCAGTACCTATTTGGTGCGAAGATGGACCTTTCTTCACTTGACACGATGAGGTAAATAGTTTGGAAATGTTCACATATCATTTCGACTAATTTGGCATTTCTGTGAAACGTTGTGCTCGACACGTTTCGTAGTAGGCTATATAGCCATTTTCTTTACGCGTGTATATGTTATAAGAGTGGCTCCTCAAAGCGATTACCTCAGGAACCGTCCATGTATATATAGTTGATATCCACATCAGAACCATTTATTGTACCGTATCTGCTGGGAATTATGCAATCCAAACTAATGAAGAATGCACTTTTGTTAAATACACTTTAATTCTCTGTATTGTAAGTAGAGGAATGACCAATTAACTCTTCGTTCCGAAAACAACATTAATGATTTCTAAGAAATGAAGTTACTTGGACATTCCGCTCCACATGTATACACCGTCGTAGAAAACCGCGCAGGTGCAACACAAGGCAAGCACATACTCCATGATTGTGTGATTTGTAAAATGTCCATGTCCAAACGTCTGTTTTCCCCACGAAGTCTAGAACATGTCTCTGTTGTAGACCAGGAGGTGTTTATGGACCGTCTGCTTTTTCATCAATGCAATGGCTACAATATCGAACAGGAGGTGTTTTGGCTGAACATGTCCAACCGACGTCTGAGACTGCTGATGACCTCTGTCGGGTTCCTCAGACGCCGACGTCGACGCTCTGTCACAATGCAATGCACCTGGGAGACGATGCAGTGGAAGATGTCGCAGATGTCTGAGTTGTCCTTCGCCGTCGTCTCTACGTAACCGTACCCCCACGTGTTGATGATCGTCCGCGAGGCGTCTTCTTCCGACACGAACCGAGGCGACTCCGAGTCGGTTTTGTTCCCAACGACGATGACCGGAACGTCTCTGGGTTTCAGCCTCGTGATCTCGTTCCGTATGGCCGCTATCTTCGCGAAGGAAGGCTCGTCCGCAACGGAATAAACCAAGATGAAAGCGTCTGCGTTTTCGATGGCCAGCTTCCTAACGTTCTGGAAACACCTGGAACCGGGGGTGTCGAAGATGTCCAGCATGAGGGTCTCGCCGTCGAAGTCGATTTCCTTGATGTAGCGTTCTTGCACGGTGGACCAGTATCCTTTGAGGAAGGTCTTGGTGAGGAACTGGTTGATGATGGCCGTTTTGCCCACGGCTGGCGGGCCAAGGACGGCTATTCGGTAGCAGTTTTTTGCGGGCCTCGGCGAGGCGAAGGACGAGATTGGCGAGGCGTGGACAGTCAGCGGAGAACACAAGGAATTCATGGCAGAGCTTCGCGAGAAACACTATATAGAGCTTGCTACAAGACGACTGTGATATAATTATTGTCATACATTCCTTATTAAATTGTATTTCCAGTCCGACTATACGTAGTCATCAGTTTCCATAGTAACAGTTCTCACACGTGCTAAGCCTTTCAATATTTAATAATTGGCTTACTATATTATGCTACCACTTATGAATCGTATGCACATTAAATATTTTCAGGATGATTATATTTGGACTAAGCGTAAATTATAGTTAAATATCAAATTTATATATATATATTTTTTTTATATTAAAAGTGTATTTAAATTGTGTTTTGCGTGTATGTGTCAAATACTAGTATATAAATAGTTTTCCATGGCAATGATAACAACAGCACGTACATTACACCAGGCCCCCCAGGCGACTATACTTACGCTTGATTTGTCCACCCATTTGTTAATTACTGATGCACTTATTCCCCAACACTCAATAGTTAACAACAAAAAATAATCATATTTTATATGAATTACGGTTACGGACCCATAATTATCTTGCCTTTGATGCATTCAACTGATCTTAGAGGAAAGTGACCGAATGTTTTCAGTGATCTCCCTTTTCATGTGTATAATCAGGGTGAAGACCACTTGTTTGTAATTTCGAATCAACCTATCGTGCGGTTTTAGTATAGAATGTTCCGTCTATATATACCATACAGCGGTGGAAAGGATTGTGGAAGTACAAATATGATTTTATGTATGTCAAGTGAATGTACTTTGCAGTTGTACCTAAAAAATAGTCTAAAACTACCATAAATATCTGTAGTATTATGTCTTTAAAGTGACTCAAACAATATAAACTTAATGATAATGATACTAGAATGATCTCCGTCTATATATATCTATTACTGATAAATCAGCTAATTTTCCGGGCGATCACAAATGAACTCGTAGCACTATATTTGAGTAATAAATCCAAACTGAATTTTGTTATACTTATCATCAATCTTATATTGCCAAAATCCGTTGTCGGGTGTAGAACTGCTTACTGGGAATAAATGTTAATTTATATATTTTCAAGCGAAACAGTGATTAGTTTCGAAATTGATCACGACTACTCAAAACAATAGAGTATATCGCAGACTGATGAGTCACTCTCTAAGTGTACATCTATCTACCTGTATACAGAATGTATTTCCTGATAGTCGGTGACGCCTATAATCAATATACATCACAAGAACGTGAGGTGAGACCACGTGACACAACTTGACACACGTGTGATGAATGACTCCAGTGTAATAGCACTATAAGTATACGTTTTTAAAAACAATGTACATAGGCCTACATATGAACACTGAAAGTGTATTAATGTATCGGTGTATTGTTTCTATGCTATGAAATTAGTGTCAACTTATATACAGTAAGTGGGTGATTATGGAGTTTAACGTCGCTATACGGGAATCTTCCACCCAAATTTGAATATACATGTATAATATTATATTCAATAAATATACAGAAGAAGAGATGTAATGAAAGTATATGATTAATTTATTACTGGTTGACTTGCTTGGGGTAAATTAAATGACTGCGAGTGAATATTGAGCGGGTATACCAGCTGGTTATGGTGCTTTATATAGGGTACATTATAGGTGTCGACCGACGACCCACGCTGTTTGGTCGATATTAAAACATACATAGATCTCGGCGGTGACGTATTAGTTTTATAACCATTCCCTATATCTCCCACACCCACGAGACGACGTAAACGTAGTTAACTTGTACATGTATCAGGCTTAAAAGGCACACAGTGCAGCATGTATAACGATTGCCTTATATCTTATTCAGTTATTCAACATTGCGAAATTACCTCATGACGCACCGCAATAATTTAATATCGCTTTGGAACAGCGTATAAATACATCCACGTTAAACTAGAAGAATGTGTTATTCTTTTAATATTATGTTTGCTAAACCCGTCGATATATAACTTATTAAGATATATAACTCGAAGCTCTCATGTTCACCATATACATGTATAGCTCTATCGTAAGTGCCAAATCGCCATGTATATGTTAAGAGATCGCTACGAAGTAATTATATGGTTTCGTATACGAGATACGACAACCTCAAGAACCATATCGAATAGTTAGTATGTTAATCTAGAATAAACTCTACAAAACTACATGAAAAGCTGGAATACCATGCAGCCCCTATATGTAATGTATAGTATAAGCCTTATAGTTATACTGAAATATCAGGAACTTATTACTCGTGTTATAACAACACTGAAGCTAATTATATTTACTCAAAACAATGGTAATATGTATCGGACATCATCCTTGTTTCCTGTCACGTGCATGCTCGAGGATTTCTGGTCACGTGATCAATTATATCCCCCCTTCCTCCCCCATACACACATAACATGAGAGTCTATACTCCCTTCGTTTCCGTGTCGAGGCGCGACGGCCGATTGTTACATATCCAAAACTCCTTTCCTCGACATATTTGGCGTTCAAGGGTCTTCCGCCAGCACATGTAATGCACTTGGTACAATGTTCCTCGGGAACACGCAACGCTGCGAAGTACTATGTATATGTCTAACGAAATATATGTCTTGTATGCAAATGGGACGGTACTGCACTTGCATGCGGTAAGGACATATTTAATTGTGTGTTTGCATAAACAATTATCATTTTCATTTATACATGAACCCATGACCCATTGGTATACGTATTTAGTCTCGGCCATGAGCATGCCCGTGTGTTAATGACCACCCTATACTGTATATCGTTCTGTTCAATATTATTAACAGTTTAACGTTCGATACACTATTACGAGGTTGTGGTCATTTCGCCGCTTCCATGTCGTCGCAAGGTCAACCTACACATGTAATAATGCCGTCGAGCAATACGACGCAGTTATTGGTGCAATCTCAGTATGGCAACCTCAGCATGTCAATCTGAGGTAACACACCATTCTTGCGTGTAGCCCCTTTCGGAAAATATCTACTGTTTCGTTTGAAAACAATTATAGAAATAGGCATAATTCCCATGCAGCATGCGTCTTAATGGCGGTATGCATCTGCTTATAATATAGTGCTCATTTTGATTTAATTTCGTACCATTAGCGAGCATTCTATAGACCAAGTCTCTCTCTCTCTCTCTCTCTCTCTCTCTCTCTCTCTCTCTCTCTCTCTCTCTCTCTCTGTTAATTGTCCGCGTTGTAAACATACTAAAACTTCATTGTCAGGGTCATAGCCATATACCACTCTAGATAAGTTACCAGTATAACATTCACAATTGGTTTAAACGGTCGCAACTCTAACTTACTGGAAGATGTTATAGGAATTGTGCCTAGTGGACCTATTCAAAGTCAAAGGTGTTTGCTATTAGACTACTTGTATTTTATTGTGGTAACATTTACACCTTTGTTTTTATATGTTCTTGCAACTCAACTTAAGAAGTGTTCCTGCTGTTATTGTTGGTCACTTCTACCGAGTTGTTTGATTGTCTCGGAATGTAACAGCAAAACTCCTACCTATATGTTTCTATAGTTACTATTGTTGGTGAAATTATGAAATATGGATGAATGAGGGAAAATTTTGTTCAGTTCACTCTTGGTTATGATGCATCTATCTGCCCGTTGGTTAAATGTTATCCACATTGAACAAATAACGTCAAGCCGTCATACTCACTATCCATGCATAACCATATATATAACAAGTCAGAAATAACAGAAGTCAATACAAAACGATACTTAAATATGCAGACAGCTCACGGTTATGCACTACTTCCGGTCTAGACAGAGCGTAGTTTCACGTCAGGCTATATCATATCGAGACAATAATCTATAGATGCATGTATGGAATATGACACTGAACGTCCCAACGTCACGTCTTGCACGTTCTCTACTCATAGAGATACCGTAGCGTGTGATTACTTCCCAGGATTAATGCTAGCATATAAACATGCATTATCAAGACATTGCAGTAATCTGTATACTATCAGTAGACATGCACAGTAACAATCAACCGGCGCCGTACCGGAAGTAATGTTCTTTAAATATCGCTGCGATCTCCCTCCAAAACTAGAAATCGGATATTCCACGTAAAGCACCAACAATAACTGTGTTTGCCGTAGTCTTCAACGAGGAAACTAATCCAACGCAAAACAAACAATTGGATTATACAGTAACGTATTTCGTCAAGCGGACACAGGTGGATTATTGCAATACTGTTCGACCAAACGCAACCGTAGACAATAGGAACTGTGTCCTATGTTGGTAACCCTATACATTCTGGCATTGTAGCACGGGATTACGACACGAGGGTTAGCCACAGGTAATAATGCCAATGGTTAATGTGAACCGGAGAAGAAACGAATTTGGATTCAACACGCTATATTCTACATGGCACTACAAAACAAGGAGTGTGTCTCTTAGCTATCTTTAGATGCTGGTTGAAACTCGTGATTGTGATAGGACGATAACAGTGAAAGGAATGCAATGTGTAGACAAAGTATCTAAATAGAAGTAGAAACTAAAAACAAATATAATGGCATAATCACAAAGAATAACTTCCATGCATTTCATATGCTTATACTCAAAATAAATTGAGGGCTAGTTATTTTTGGGAAAGCTTTCTACCAGAAGCTTGAAGAATCTGGTGTCATTTTTCTTCCACACCAAATTTACGGCCCTCACATGCACTGCTATCATGACATTGTCTTCCACTGCTTTGACCTGTGGTATATGTATTTAGTTCCTCTGCCACTTTCATTCAAGAGAATTCCCTTATAATTATGTAGACATTTCAAATGTAGATTTTATACATACTAGTAGGCCTATAGGCCTAGTTTAGTAATTTAAGTTTTAAAAAAATGTGTGTTCACTTTTTATTATAGTCTACTAGCCGTGATTGTTTGCTTTTAGCGTATTTACGGTTCCATGGAAGAGTATATAAAATGTCAGGGGCATATACGGACATGATTGACACGATAACATACTACTAGTAAATATGAAGTCGATACTATTATAAGGATGGGTTTTCTCCGCATTCAATACTTAAGCATGTCCGGATTATCCAGACTAGCGATTGCTATCTCTGGACAAGAATGCTTTAGTCATTTAGGAGTACATCACTTTTGAGTTCTGACGATGACACTAACAGTGACACTAACAGTAACACTAACAGTGAGACTAACAGTGAGACATATCGTAATTACAACTCTGCACGGAATGTTAAAGTTACCTGTGTTACGGAGCCAGACCAGAGTTTTACTTTGTTAATGGCAAACTTAACGGACCGGGCCGTGTATAGGGTCAACTTCATTTTGGCCCACATGGCTCTCGGGGTAGGCCATTATGACTACACTATAACCTCCGTCAAATAGTAGTCATAATATACATCCTTGCACATTTAGCATCCATCTTGTAGGGCTGCTGAATGCGTGCGCAGATTTCGACAAGAGCTACTTCCGATTCTCCATTTTGAACGCATTTACCGTCGATTTTGAACAATTTCTTTTGTATTTGAAGTCATTTATATGCAGTGATAAATAAGACGAATGATCGAATTTTTGTGAAAGTCGTCGAAACATCAAACGATTTTCTCTTCGCCGACGTTACTGGCGTATATATGTTACAGTTAATCTGTATAATCAGGTAATCTGTATAATACCTGATTTTTTCATTGAATTTCAGTTCACTAAGTCAATTTGTAAAAAGCCTGAAATGATAAAATGATTCCCTTTAATTGCCAGATAGAATGGCATGAGTTTGATGAAAGAAAATTAAGGTAATGTGTAAATTTGTATAGGCATTCATACAATTTTGTGTGAATAATAATAGAAATGCATGAGATTTTGTGTGAATACATATAGAAATGTTTAATTTTCTTTCATCAAACTCATGCCATTCTATCTAGCAATTAAAGGGAATCATTTTATCATTTCAGGCCTTTTAGAAATTAACTTAGTGAACTGAAATTCAATGACAAAATCAGGTGTTATACAGATTACCTGATTATACAGATTAACTGTAACATATATATTCTGAGACTTACTTTAGATATCCAGAGGGTAGCTTCTATACTAGATACCCTTAATAACGTGTCGACCTGCACTGCATTTCACCCATGGGTACATCCCCAGTGTCGAATAGGACTGCAGTGTACATGTGAATCTGTTCTACTAATCTATTAGAGAAAAGCCACTATCGTCTGTATATTGAAATATTATATATCATGTGTTCTTTAATAGCAACTAATATCGGCAACATGTTTGTTTGATCTGATTAAATAGTTAAATATTTCAGCAGCGGAGATAAAAAAAAAAGTATCGACATAAGATATCATCTTGCCTGAACCCCCGTTATTAATTAAAATATTTTGACGTATATTTAAAGCCTGTATTAAATATTCTTATGAAATTGTACATAATGTATATGCTTAAAGTTGAAAAGAAGTGTATTTGAGGGTTTTCTAAGAGACTGAATACAAATAACCCTCTTAATATATATTAGACGCATACCTGATATACATGTAGTTGTGTGTGGTCATGTAAAGTTATATGATATTGAAAGGAGTACAATATAGTTATTAATCCTTTATTTTCATACGGTAGCATTTTGCCAATATGGAAACTATATAGATTACTGATATGGAAATGAATTGCCCATTATTTTCTATTCTAAAAGTGTTAACGTAATGAATCCTTCACTTCACTTTTCTTCACTTCTCACTAGATTGATTCCATTAAACATATAATGTGAGTTTGCTTAATTACTCCCTAATCTGACCGTGTACTAACTGGGGAAATGTAGGTGTGTAACGAAATGGATATGTGGCAGACAAGTCTTCAGTTTGTTGTTTTATACCATAGCATAGCGAAATATCCATACTAGTCTCATCATGGTAAATTCAACATGATGACGTTATTTAGGTCTGGGGTGGGGATTCCTCTACTAAGATGAAACTAATGTTGGTTTTAATACATGTAGTACTAGTAGTTGTATTTCACCGTAAATTTGTGGACCTATTCTAGACCTGAGTATCCTTTCACGAAACTCTCTTATCTACTAAGAGACTGGTAACGCTCTCTTAGCAATGTATTAGCTATCGGCAAAGCGAGTGCTACCAGTCTCTTAGTGGATAAGAGAGCTTCGTTAACCCTCTCCCTGCTGGATTAGGCCCAGACACTCCTCTTTAGGGCATCTCCGGTTGCCTGCAGCAGGGAGAGGGTTAAATTCAAGTTGAAAACTTACAAGGGGATTAGTGAAAAAAACTTTGAGTTGAGCATGAAATCGTACTCAAAATGTTTCGTAATCTCGCGGCCTGACCTGCGTTTTACCAAGGGGTCTTGGTCTTGGTGTAAATCGAGGTTTTGTCAAGTTCTGCTATATGTATAGTAAAAGCATGCATGGTTTACGTATTGGTTTATATCCGAACACTGTGTGTATATAGCATAACACTGCAAACAAATAAATACATTCATACTCTTTATCCCAAAGTATGTTTTACTGCTTTACCAGTTATATTTATTCGAAACAATGCAGATACAAATGAATATATTTTAAGAATTAACGTTATCCAGACAACATAAATATGATTAATATACAACGCTGGCAGATGTACTCCCTTCCTACAAAGTGTATTCACTGCTGAATGTCAGTTCTATTTATCAACTTTTATTCATTTTATGTATGTACAAAATAAATCAAAAGTTCTTGTCATAGGTCATCTCGTCATACTAAACACTGTGGTGTGTTATGTCCGCTGTCAGTAGGTGTATAGGGTGGTCTGTATCGCAGAGTGGGGAAGGAAGTTGAAGCAATCATTTCTGTATGGAGCCCTTGTTGTTTTCAAATCGCACGTTGAATACATTTATAGATAAGGATGAACAAGGTAAGAACAGGGCGTATGTGTAAAATATGACGTTGGCGAGCCTAATAATGATATAAAACGGACATGTTAAAATCAGTATATTATAATTTTTCTAAACGTGCTCCTATTAAGTTTTTGTTCCCGAGAGATCATGTGGGACGAGCTAACCTCCAGATTAACTATTATTTCTATCTCTGATTGTAATTTAAGGCACCGTTCCAAGTCCTGCATGGCAATTCTGATGCGTACCACTAAAGGATCCTCAAGGACGTTCTCTTATAACAAACATGCATACAACGAACGTAATAATATACAGTAGGAAAACTCGGTAGTTATTATGGTAGAGATTCGGATTTAAACCTCGACGAATCATTTTCCCTAGACCTAAATTAGTAGCAAGAATGTGCGTTGTTGTGCTATAATTTGATAGAGATTTCATTTAATGCATAAACTTTGCATAAGTTAGTTCATTCTTTTGACAATTGTGTGAGCTTTACATAGATGTTATATACATGTAGATAGATAAATAGATAGATACCATTTTTTTCTCCCCAGGTCACGAAGATCATTATACAAAATAAAAATCAACATATGTATACAATTAACAATGAATTACTTAAATGATAAATGATTTGAATTAAAGTAACTTTTCCAGGAATATAATATCTTGAATATAATTTTTGATCACTGAACATTGATCACTGATCATACGGGAGTTCACCATGAGGAGTATACCATCCCCTTCCACCGAATAGACATACACCAGTAATAATGATCGATAAATATATATATAGACATACACCAGTAATAATGATCGATAAATATATATATAGTGAAGAAATTGATTGCATACGCCTGTGTATAGTATATTTATGTATACGTATGTAGTTATTGGTATTTTTCCAGATGACGGACTATGGCGGATGCCGATTACGAATTTCACATCCAAGAAACAAGGTCCAAATTACAAGCAATGGAACAAGAGAATCAGGTGGACATGATGCACTCGATGATAAATGTGGTTTATAATGCATACATTTAAATGCAAATATTAGAAATAGGTAAACGTGCGAGGCTAGTCCTGCAAAGTGCAGTGCTAATATTTCAAATGAATCGCATAGAAAATATCAAACTTGTTATTAGTAGGCTTATTATTGTATTTGGGTATAATTTCTCTCGAAGCTCTAACTACGAGACCATAGCGCTCTCGTAAGTGCCAGGGTATCTTTCTCGAAGCTCTCTACGACGATTTCAAATACGTGGCGCTCGTGGTCTCATAGTTGATAAGAGAGCTTCGAGAAATGATACTTATCTACTAAGAGACTGGTAGCGCGCTCTCATCAGTGCATTAGCTATCAGCAAAGAGAGCGCTATGGTATCTTAGTGGATAAGAGAGCTTCGTGAAAGGATACTATACTGTCACACTTCATAATTATGACCCTTGCCAATGGACGACCAGTGATCACCAGGTGATCATGCCGTAAAGAAAGCAAGACTTAGTACCAAAGTGTGTTCCTTGTATACAGTTAAATACATCTAGATATAACATATATGGCTATGTCACTCTAATTGCATCTAAATCTAAGTTTGTTTCTGCTACCACCCAACACTAAGATCTAAAGACCGCCCAGCTTTGGGCTTTTCATCTTCTAGATAATAGACAATTAAATAATAACGTTATATAAATTGTAAACAGCTGATCATGTCATGGGTGTCGTTTCTCCAAGCTATCTTATCCACTATGAGACAGTAGCGCTCTCGTAAGTTCACGAGCGCCATGTATTAGAGAGTGCTACGAGAGTGCTTACGGTCTCGTAGAAGATAATAGAGCTTCGAGAAACGATTCCCAGATCACCATTTTACGAGACTGAAAACCTTTCGTACGTAATATTGTATACATCGAGCAAGACCACTTACGATAACTTAACACGGGCTCGTAGTGGATACACAAGCTTCAGGAAAGGATTCTTCGGTTCTTTGTTAGCACATTGTACATCATGGACATGAAGAAATGTTTATAAAGTACATCCAGCATTGCCCATGTCAAAATATCTAACATGTTTAGTATGAGCATAGTAGAGTTCGCGAATAATCAATGGGTCAACCAGTTCAGCGAAGTTTCGTTAGATATTGGCTTTGGGCGTCACGAGAATGAACCAAGCGTTCAGTTTAATTGGATTGAATGGTGTGTTAATACTGGTTCACATCGTTCACACCATGCAGAATATCATGACTTTGATAGTCACTCATCTCATGCCGTATCAGCAAATAAATATTATAAATTGTAAATTTTAAAACGATAAACGAGTTTAAGTGTAATGTCAACCTGTTTACGTAGGTATGGCCAATTATGATGAAAACTCTTAGCACATATCTATATTATTAGTTTAGATGATTTATTTGTTGCATCATGAACAATTTTCATGTTGCTATTATTAAGATTAAAGACTTTCAATCGAAGTATGCGGGATTTTAAGAATCATTTTACGTTCTCTTCGATATAATATTATGCGAGGCTTTTTAAAAGACTTATTGGACTATGAGAGGGCAATATTCATAGAAGATATTTTTGTAAATGTCATATTTCTAAAACAATATCTATTTATAGGGTTAGCCATCTGTAGTGATAATAGATATATTCAAAAGAATTAAATAGGGACCCATCGACGACATAGTAATAGTGAATGACTGATATGTCGTCAAAGGGTGAATGCCAAAACGGCACCACAGTAAAACGGCACCAACCAAAACGGCACCAAATGGGCGAAAACAGAACATAGAATTGGTGAAAACGGCTCCATAGCCTGGTGAAAACGGCTCCGTGGCCTGGTAAAAACGGCACCAAAACGAGTGGCGAAAACAGAACATAGAATTGGCGAAAACGGCTCCATAGCCTGGTAAAAAAAGGCACCAAAACGAGTGGCGAAAACGGATAATTGAATTGGCGAAAACGCCACAATTACTTACAAAACAAAAAACATTAAAGAGAAATAATGGCCTGCTTGAAGTGCCCGTGGATGATCAGAGGATGATAAAACTCACACAGTGTTGAAATACCCTTCCTTGGCGTTTTTTCAGTAAACGAGAAACATAAAGGATGTTGATATGCCTGACACATCTTTGTCGGTTTAGGGTGAATACGGCATTTAAAAGTTTCATGATACCGGTATATAGGATGGCGCTGGAAACATGAGGGACTTAAGTAAAAAAAAAGATAAGTTCCTGTCTGTAATATTTTGGCTTATTTTGATCATTTTGGCTCAGTCATTTTCTGATTTTGCCTTAGTCCAAAACGAGCCCCTTTCTGAATACCACCCCAGTAGTATATTTACATATTATTTGGGCTATACTATTCCCAATACATGTACTTAATTAAATTTGTCTTTAACCATGACCAACATACTCTGTGGTCCCGCTTCATCACAGTGACGTAAACCAAATTGAAGTGATTTGTTATATGACCATACAGTAATGATAATTTGAGTATGATAGATACTAATAATGTGCATATTTATTTTGTCCCAATTCCATGCTCTAAACCCTCTTCAAAGCGCTACATTATTACCCCGGTTAATGGATCAGTATGCTCTCCGGTTTTTCATTCTCAACTCCCTGGGGAGTATTCAACCCATGTAGTAATTCATTGCACAAACGTTTGACGTTCACATTAGATATTTATATTTATCTTTATTCAGTATAGATTCTAGCAATTTCATTGGTCAGTTGCAGAATAAACTCGTACTCCCCAGTTCGTTACTTACACGTCGGTGTGACGATGATCGCATGTATGACGCCTTTATGAGTGACGTGGGTGTGAACGAATATCCGTGATACCATATAAGCAATCAAAATACTATTGAATAATGATAAATTAGTTTCTTGTGCGTTTATCGGTGTGTACGGGATTTTACAAGCACTTTCAGCTCGTAAAATCCCGTACACACCGATAAACACACATGTAAGTTAACTAATAATATATGTTTTAATATGTATTACGTTCTCAGATGATGCTAAATTACAACTGTTTATTTGATTCAGGTATAGCTGTAACGCTTATGCTTGTGAACATAATCACTGAGACCTAATTGCTGTACTTTTTTTGTAGGATATCAATTCTACGGCTACAGTTTTCAATAGATCTAGATAAGTATCGATTATACATACATGTACATATTTGGCTACTGCCATATACTGGTATGGCACGCACATAATAGTTCAACATAAATCTAAACCTTCACAGAAAGCAATATTTTACAAGCTCTTCATTGGGTTATGTTGTTGAATTTTATATTCTTTGCTGAAAATATTACGGCTGTCCTAATACGGCTACAGTAAAGTTTAACCATAATTGTATGGTATACCAAGGAGGATATTGTTTTAACAACATAGAATCACGGTTTATTGAGATAGTTAATGGTTAAACTTATTTTACCTCAATGTATGTACATTATTTATATAAACATTGTGCAACTATATAGCTACATTTTCTGCTTTCCAACTGGTTGTCAATATTTTCTTATTTATTATTTATCTCACGATTTTTAATACGTGGAGATGAATACCCAAGTAGACTAATTAATATGATGGGAGGAACCGAGCTATTCAATTGAATTGTTAAATACCCATTTGCTATTAACTTTAGTGACCTTTATCCTGTGTATTTGCATCCTCTGAAACTTAAGGCCATTGTCAAACCTAGCTTCCGTCAATGACCATGGGCACCGTTTCTCGAAGCTCTCATATCCACTATGAGACCATAGGGTTCTCAAAAGTGCACGAGCGCCATGTATAAGAGATCGCTACGAGAGTGCTCATGGTCTCGTAGCAGATACGAGAGCTTCGAGAAACGATTGTGTGTAAATCACAAAATGTTAGCGTCTTAAAACTTTAGCGACATATATTAGCGTTCTTAAATGTTATGTTGTTCTCAAGTGATATTATAAATAATAACAGTAAAAGCAAAAACAAAAAGCATATACTAATACCCATCGAGCACATGTAGTATGGATGATATGTAATCAATGGTTATATGGTTATATTTTTAGATATCCCTAATGATCAATAAATAACAAAAAAGACAGATTTTAGAAATAAATGACATTTAAAAATATGGCCTGTTTCAAGTGCGTGTGGTCGGATGTCAAGTAGCCAGTGTTGCATCACATTATTTGTTATCCTGAAATTTTATATTTATTTGATGTACAATATTTTATGCGAGGTGAGACGTAAATAAACTATATGTCTGTCTGTTAGATGATCATGATGATAGCGTGATGCAATAGAACTTGAATTTTACAGCATCTCTCACTCACGCCAACAAATAGACGTTGAATAAGGAATGATAATTAAGGCAGAAGCTTAAAGGCATACAATCACAGATTTTTATGAGCACGTAGCACTATATTTGAGTAATAAATGTAAACTACAT
>JAUTBQ010082759.1:0-16511 GCA_032361185.1 Lepetodrilus ovalis
CATCTTTCTTTGACGTCACATTTGACCCCTTTCTGGTGGGCCGATTTTGGCCTACTTTTGATATGTTATTCTCCAGACAGAAATCTACAGAAAACCATTAAAAAACGTTTTCTTGCAATTTGTTTGGGGTCAATTGCTATATTGACTGGACTATAAGTTGCCTATTTGTGAAATGTCAATAATCTAATCTCAGACAGATTTGTTATCAGATTTTATTCACCCCTGCAATTTGATGTTGAACATATACCAATAAAACAAATGTCTTTTTGTCTAAATAGTATATGATTTAAGGCACTTGATGTATTGGTGAAATGTGTTTCCTTAATCAAAGGTTTGTTAAAAGTAAGTCGTAATCTATAATCTCGTCTTCCGGATTTTTTTTTTATTGCTTTACATTTGAATCACAAGGAAATTTACCAATTTTATTATAATATTTTATGCTTTCTGTTTAATATGGTACAATATTAGGACCAAACCATGCTAAAAATATTAAGCTATTTCATGCGCAAGTCAAACACAAACTCGATGACCTTTGACATGGGCATGCATGTTCTGTGAGTATCCAAAGCCCAGAGCTGGCTGACCAAACTCTAATGCTACTCCTAATCATTATAACATGAATCTAAGTTTGAGAGAGCATGACGCAAGCATAAAATCATATTTAAAAAAATTCTAGCTGGGTTCCAGATATTGTATTTCCTCTCTGCGGAATTCGTTTTTTATAAATTTATTTTAAAAATCTTTTCTCTGCAGAATTATGTTTGTCAAGTGAGCTAAGGCCCTATTGGATCTATTCATAAATAAAATGTCATGTACACACACCCCAAATGATACCATGTTACAGAAAATTATCTGATGATAAATGAAAATTGCCCTTTAGTTCTATTTATGTTGCAAAATATAACTCGCACATGTCAAAGAAATTTTTTAATTTCTGGTGCATGTAAAATTTTGGTGAAATATATTGCAACACAAATCAGATGTGATGTATTTATTTGACATATTGGACATGTGGTAAAATCCAAGGCCTGCACTTCATGAAAGGTCAGGGCCTAAATCATGCTTTTTCTGTAGCAGGAAACGATGTAAACCTTGATTTAGGCCCCAACTACGAATACAACCCTTTCATAAAATGCTGATCATATCGCTGTTCATTATGGATTATGGAAAATTGAGCTTTCAAGAATGGTCGATTTTGTAGAGTTTCAAAACTGTTCATTAATCCATCAAGGAATTGTCGGAAATCGACAATATTTTGATGACAACCGGAAAATGTGTCAATGCAGTGGTTAGGATTATTGTTAGTCTTTGTGTGTTATACAATCGGGAGACGATAGACGACTGCCTGCCAATCACAGACGCAGGATTAGACCACCCATACTAGTCCCAGCCTGCATTTCACGAGAGGGTCGTACTTTAGTCCAGGCATAAATCGGTGCCCTCCGGAATGAAACGGCGTAACAAAGCCCAGGCCCCGAGATTATGAAACTTCCTTGAGTACGATTTCATGCTAAACTCAAGAGTTTTGTTCATAACCCCCCGATATAAAATTTATCGTACTCGGAAAGTTTCGTAATCTCGGCCCCAGGACTTTGAATAATAATGACATAACAATTTATTATAATTATTCAGAGTCTTGAGGTCAAAGATAATCGTAACTCCAGCCTTAGCCATAGCCTACACCATTACTAAGCTTGATGTAAAGTTACTTTAGAGTTTCATGCAGAAATCCCAGGTTGCATATTATGCTTTCACTATTGCAGATAATGACATTAACCAGGTCTACTGGTAGGACCCTTACGTGAAATACATCCCAGTAGTTAAACATTACAGGGTCCTTTCCAATAGAACAGTCGTAGTGCTACAAGAGTCGTAACTCAGATACAGGTTCAGGATGTTACGACTCTCGTAGAGTTAAGTTTGTTCAGTAGAGCAGTACCCTGAGCCTGAGGTTGCGAAATGTTTTCGAGTACACTTTAAAAATCCCAATGCAGAATCTGAGTATCGTAACCTAGGTGTGAGCATGTTTTGCGAGTCGATAGCGTTATTGTATGAAAGTTGACCAGATTATTATTTTCTGGCAGAATTGCAGTGTTTCTGGTTAATAACAGTGTTTAAAGTATTAATTAATGTGATACAAACTATCGATGATTTTTAATATTATTGTTATTATACTGCGTTGTATTTACCACATAGCATGTACATTGACAGTTGCGAACTCCATATTCTTATGCAATCACAGGTTTAACTTGCCTCAACTTGTCATACCATCCTCATGCAAACTTCCGTTTCATTATCCCATAAGGTAATCACAGATTCATTGTCATTTAACCCACATTCATTTTAAAGTGTGATGTCAATTTCAAGATCTACTATTTTTCAGGTCAAAGATGGCTTCACTGAAACATTGTCTGAACACTAAAACATGGTTTGAACTCTGAAACATGGTCCGAGTGCTGAAACTTGGTCTCATCAGTGATGTCTTTTCCAAAAGAATTTTCTTTAAAGGGTATCCTTTCACGAAGCTCTCTTATCTACTAAGAGACCATAGCACTGTCTTAGCAGTGCATTAGCTATCAGCAAAGAGAGCACTATAGTCTCTTTGTGAAAGGATACCCTGGTAGTCCAAAATATATTGCACACATGAATATACATTAAATTGGGGATTACTAGTCAGTTTCATATCCCTAACCAAAATAAACACTAGGCGACTTCTTTACTAGTTACCACCACCCACCACCCACTCAATCCACCCCCACCACATATCCTACAAGTTCCGCTCACAACAGTTTTCTACTTGACAGTCACAGACTCGTACACCTCTTCTCACAATTACACCCGGAAGATATTAGTTATATTGTCCGAAGCATTGTAAAAAAATGTTTTCATCAAGTTAGGAATTAAAGATAAAATGAAGTTAGCTACACAAACCTGTACATCTAGTTCCAGATACAAATATTTCTGTACTAATTTTCACTATACAACAGGGGATATGCTTCCACAAACTAGCATTATTTTGAGGGTTCACTGTATAAAGTATTATTTACCTCGTATTCACTTATCTACCTCCGTCGTCACTCTGGATGGGTTGTACAAATAGCTAGCTGGCACCAAATAATTTTGCAGATTTATTGAATAAATATTGCTATTTCCTTGCATCTCCACTTGGTAATAGTCTCTTGTAATGTAATCAAGACACTTAGTTTTCCCACATTCAACTTCAAATGCGAGAATTCCTGCGTTATATTTGACAGGCTTGCCCATATTGAAGTGCAAGTTAGATCGTGCATTTGAATAATATGAAGTGATCAACAACATTATGTGACGTAATATTCAGGAATTCCAACGTTTTAAGTGGGAAAACTAAAGATACTTTTACCACTTGGCGACAAGAGATACCCGACTCATGTCCATTTTACAAATGTGATAAAATCACAATCCATCTCCACATGCATTCTACATATACACCTTCCATTACTGCAGCAACTATTGACTGTGATACGATTGGCTACCAAGAGATAATACCAGTGTGACAACTAATTTAATAACCTGAGAGGGAAAATGAATTTGCAATAGGTCGAGGTATTGGGTCTAATATATAAAATACTAATAATTTTCCTTGATTTCATAAGATGGTTTCAATGATGATAATAAATTATATGGATGTATCAATGTATTTATAACTTGATCATTGGGATTAATATGTATATAGTGATTTGGAGCTACCAGAGGTGCTGTAACTGTGATTATCATTAATCAAACTTGGTTAATTCTAGTTAAATATTTAGTTATGATTTCTAGATTACTTTGTTGAAAATGTTAAATAATATTTTTTTCATTTCTTAAATAGTGAAATTATTGGACAAATGTACATAAAATGGTGTTTTGTCGAAAGTATGGAAAAATAATCTTTCATCAATTTGGTGTCTGCAGAAGAAAAATATACATTCCCACTTCAAATTTTAATATCCAAGTGTGTCATAATTATTGTCTTATATCAATATACTGGTGTTATGCATTATCTCATAGAACCACAATATCGTAACCATTTAATGTTGTCCGTACTGGAGACAACCAGAGATGCCCAAAGGCGTGCCTAATCCAGCAGGGAAGGGGTTAACATTGCAAGCAATAGGGTACCTTTAATCAAATGTTGATTGATGAATATATATTGATTTCCAAGCATATTTTGGGCTTCAATGAGAAGTCTGTTTTGTCACGTATTCATCACATGTACACATTTCTCCCCCTTCATTTCTCACCACATATTATCAACGTACATGTACGTATGGAAACAAAGCATTGTCATTGTGTTTATTAGTCTAATCCGTCCATACATTTTTCCATCACTTGAAATTTTAATTTGTTTTGTTTGCTTTTCCCAAAAGCCAACATATGGCATATTAAAATACTTTTATTAAATTTGTATTGTTGTGTATTTATTTGTTTGAATTTGCATTACATTATTTACCAGATTATCTGTTATAGTTTGGCATGAAATGCATTGACACCCTATTTCGGAGATTATTTCGGTAAATACTTCATGGAATGAAAAAACAACTTCATTTTATTTGCCCTATTAATAATTAAACCAAAATTAAAAAATAAAAGATATTGCACCAGTAATTATTTGTTTTTTAATATAATAATCGCCAAATATTTTTAGTACCGATAAGTATTATTTTATGCAGAGGGGCGACTCGAAAGAAGGGGCAAAATATTCAATTTACACGTGCTGATGTTCTTCAAATACAGTGTCCCCTCGATATAACGCTGAATTTGGGGTCCAGCCTTATAGGATAGTACAAGTAAATAATTACTAAAAATGGAATCCGCTCTGTATCGCCTTATATCGAGGGGACACTGTACCTGCATGTGCCCGTTCCTTCTTTCAAATGTCGCCCCTCTGCATAAAATAATAAATTAACTCAAAATATGTGATGATCATTATATAAAGATTTCTTATTACTGGTGCAATATTTTTTACTTTTTGATTTTGGTTAGGGAAAATAAAATAAGAATATTTTTTTCATTCCACGAAGAACTTGTCAAGATAATCTTCGAATGTCAATGCATTTCATGCCAAACTATAACATTATCCTATACAGCAACCCCTGGCAACGAAGTCAATCACATTTGATTTCTCGTTGGTGACCTCAATCATAAAACCTTAAGCTGAGAGCACTTTTTACCTATCTTTGTTGGTGTTCTTTTTCAATGTTAACAGTTCATGAATATTATACAAATACATGTATATTTACAGCAATATTACACAACTATATTCAAGGCCTTGCATTGCAGAAAATGAAACTGCAGTCCTGACCTAGTATATAAAATTGCCGATGGTTTGGGCGTTTACATCCTCGCACCCAAGAGGTACCGATTATGTTAGCACTTCATACATTAGCCAATGAAATAATTTTCGCAATGAAATCACCATAAAACATCTATCTAATGAAATAGATATTATTGTTCTATTAATAGCTCCTACAGTGTCCCCTCGATATAAAGCTGAATTTGGGGTCCATGACATTCCCCCAGCCTTATAGTACCAGCCTTATAGGATAGTACAAGTAAATAACAAAAATAAAAATGGGATCCACATCTGACCCAGCCTTATATCCGTATCAAACAGCCTTATATCGAGGGGACACTGTATTTGCGCGGGTTTTCCTCTAGCTGTGTGCCAGGGGTACTATACAAGTGAGAACGTAGTAAGTACCTCTGCGTTGGGGGGGAATCACTTGTATTATGGCCTTGTGCTGCTGTTGGTAGCTTGTAGAATATCCTGTATCAGTGAGAACATTGGCTGGGAACAGTGGTATTGTAGATGGTCCACAATAACTCTTGCTGCAACATTGGAGGTGTTCCTTCAGTTCTCCAGGATTTGCGAATTTTAGGATTCTCCGGAATGAAAAAGTGAAGGAGAATTTGTGATATTTGGTAGATCCTCTCTTGTTTATAGTTTATGGAATGAACAAAATGCCATTTTGTTACAGTTAGCCGGTTTGACTTGGCCGATGGCAAAAATAACAGGGGCGATATTCTCGAAACGTACGATAATCATAAGGATACATATCGCACGTGCTATGCACGTTCTTAGACTAAGACGTTTATCAGAAGACCCACAGTTGCAACCAAGGCAGCCATATTGGACGACATATTCTCCTGCCTGCACCACCTCTCCATGGGAGACATTGGACAAATCCTGGAGATTGATCTCCAGTACTCTATTGGTGTTCTGAATCTTCTGGATCTTCCGGAGAACGAAAGGAACACCAGTTGCTTGTTGAAGAACTGGTCTAACGATACATCCAGAAAAGAGAAAAGCCTTGGAATTCGTATAAAAATTGAATGTAAAAAATGACAAACAGCGATTTGGTTTTGATATTTTTTTCTATTTTTTTTCTTGTGCATCTAGGTACCACCTACATCCTGTCTATTATATAATGAAAGTAAAAGGTATTTTTTTTGTCAATTCTGGGTCACAGTAGAAACAAAGACAGGCTTCCCGGACGAATTACACCATGATGAAATACAGCACAAAATGATAATATTAAAGAAGGATTCAACTTGCAGTCAGTTGCACGTACCGTAGCACCAAGCTCCCCACAAAAATAAATGAAACCTTGCTTCGAATCAGAACAGTACACATAAATAATATAGTCATTTGAGCAGGTACGATGATTACGTCAGCAAGACTTTCTTTTCTGAATCTGCAGCTCATAACAAAGACGTAATCGTTAAAACAGAGCAATCAGTAATTATATATATTTACAGAGAAAAAACCCAGCAATTTGTAACATCTCAAGAAATAGTTTGTAATGAATATAAAATAATATTCTTGTTGTAAATTCATTTTTAACAACTATTAATAATTTAGGAGCATTGGGGTGGAGTTGGGTGGTGGGTCGAGAGAAACTTGAGTGGAAGTACATGTTCACACTTATATCAAAATTAAAGACAAATTATGATGCTTTCATAAGTGCATATAAATATAAAACCACATTAATGAATTTATTAATAACTTTCAATTTAAAATATTAGAAATTGGGGGAGGAGGAGGGGTCATTCTGACAAGTGAAAATTTAACATAAAATCTTAAATAATACATCTATAAGGCAAAGTATGTCATTTTCTTGAAAACTTCATTGAATATTAGAAAGTACTAAGACATAATTGTTGCTATATTTGGTACCTTTATACACTGCAAAAAGATGGGAGAAGCTAGTACAAGATTGTAGGAACCGAGATCATTAAACCATACATAAATGTTTTCATTGTAATAACTGTGGATTACTGCCAGTTCAACTCCAATATTGAGAAAATTACATAAAATAATATGTAGAGTATATTAATTACAAAAAGGATTCACATCCTTATGAGTGAGTGAGTGAATATGGAGTTTAACGTCGCTGCGGGAATATTTCACCCATTTGCGACGAACATCCTTATGAAAGCAGGAAGATCATGTATTCTATTTTGTCACTTGACCATATATAAAAGTCTAAAACATGGCAATCACGAATGTTGTCGATTCCTCATCTTTCAATTCATCCATATTTAATTATTGACATTCTTGTTCAAGCTCCTCTCCATTAACAATAACACTTTAATATAAATGGCTATGAAAACATCTAGTACAAGCATAATATTTCAATATTGTACACAATGACCAGAAAATATTCCATAACTGATTCAATAATTCCAAGTCGCATAATTCACTGAATTCGAGGTCAGGCAAACAAGACAATGTCATCGATAATTCGTAGAAACTATATTATGATAATAATAGACACAAAGGTACAGGTTAATACAAAAGTTTAAAAAGGACCATTCTTCCCACAGAGTCTATGTACATTAAGCCACACCTGTCAGTACAATTTATGGAAATCTATGTACACGAGGGTTAAATATAAAGTCATTAAAGTCGCGCATCTGTACACACATTGGAAATTAAACTAAAACAACAAATTATTTAACGGGTCAACTTTACCTTTAAAACTCAAAAACAAAACAGCTGTGTGCTTTACCATTTAAATGAACAGAAAAGTAAATTTATTTGATCAAAAAATTGTGACAACATATTGAACTAGAATATGTTTATTAAAATCTTGCTCGTTTCAAATCCCAACAATGTGGGACTGGTGTAAAGATCTATTCAATTCAATAGAAAGAATTCCGTCAAAATACTACTTTATGTCCTTTCTATTATTTTCTTACATAATCTTTTTTCTCTCTGGAATTTTCCTATCTAATTTCTACCAATAAAATATATGAATGTATTAAATGTTAGATTCTGTATAGATGAAAGATTTAGTTAGAAACATGAAGAAATGGAGTGTGTTTTTTAAATCATGGCCATATTGACGATCATATATTTGGTACAACAAAGCTCAGACATATGTATTTGATTATATTGTAGGAAATAGCACGTAAAGTGAAGAGTTATCGGGCGACTGGTTCACAGAGAGAGGGACCTGCAACAACAATGTGATTGCAGGACCCATGATTGCTTGAAATGTGGCTCGAGGCCACTTACCAGTTTCAAAGTCATGTTTGGTGTAAATTAACCACAGAATACATATACTTTGTACGACATCTTTCCATTGGATGAGAGAAAATAGAACATGCTGGGAATTAGTTTGATGCATTATTCTAAGCGGAAGCCACGATCGATTCAACAGACATAAACACGTAAAAGTCACTACTACAATAGAAGTTCGGCTCAGGTTTTGGGCTCGAGCCAATGGGGGGTAATCCATGAAGCAGGATCCTAACTGCTTATTCAGATACCAAGTTATTTTAACATTTTCAAAACACAAGAACACAAATGGTGCAAATTAAAATATGTAACCAGAAAAATCTATGAATGACCATAAACTTCTACATCGAAATGAAACGTTTGTCAGAAATTGCATCCAAAAATTAGGGTCCATACTAACCGTTTATCTACCCTGAATGTAACATAGACAACAACAAGGTGAGCTGACATTTCATCATGCCTTGCAATCAACTTTCAGATTTGCACAATTCCTGCTTTTGTAACCTACACCTACACAGTGCAGTGCACCAGTCACAGTTCACCGATTTGAACACGTGCAGATGTTAATACGGGAAACGCCAAGATTCACACACTATCTGCCAATGATGTTAAATTGCAATACATCATAATAGTTGTGAAATACTTGTAATAAAAGAAAAGAACAAAAGAAACAAAAGGATAAGTCCTTGTAACTTGTGACTGAATTCAGATTGTTGTTGTTGGAGGCAACAGATCTCGAGATCTGTGCATCTTGCAGTAGTTGTCGACTTACAGTAACAAATCTACAAAAAAAAACAGTAACAAACAAGCCAAGAAGCACTTATATAATAATTGATGAGCTTGGAAATCTTTGGTATAACAGCTAGCAACACACAGATGTTTCCAATATTAATATTTTTTCAGTTTCTAAAACATTACAAGATGGTTTTTTCCCATACATTCCAGACTTCTCAGACTTTAAAAAATATGTCAAAAGAAAATAAAATTAGATTTTGGAATTAATGAAGGTTGAGTAATCATGAACAAGATCTTTACTCTATTTTGGTAGGATCGGGAAACTGCATGGAGAGTAATTTAGTGTTTTACATTGCAGTGTGAGAGTAATTTGGTGTTTTACGTTGCAGTGTGAACCTATCACCAAATGCTACAACGAATTAATGTGTAAACAGACCTAATGAGACATGTTACTTGTCTAGCAGCTGGCTACATTTGAAGTGCTGCTTACAATTGAGACACTTCGGGGCAAGAAAACATTTTCAACGAACGATATGAAACCGATATTCTCCGATACTGAAACAGGACTAGGAAAGAGCGAGTACGTACCATACATATTTTTTTCTTTCTTTGCATAAGTTGTGAGAGATAGTGCATATTGACATACATGTATACGTCGATCAGGTAAGGGATCACAGTCCATGGAACATTATCAATAACAAGGTTTGAGGCAAAAAATATATAAATATACATATTTGAACTGGTCTCCATCAGAAGACGAGAAAGAGGTCCACTGGATATTCACCCATTTTGTTACATTTTTAAATATGAAAGTAGGTTTGCCAGAAATACAATCAATAGTCACAAAAATATACCACCAAGATTTTACAACCATATTAATTCAAAATATTTTACATGGGTTTTAACCCAAAAGAAAAGTAGAGAGAAAAAAGGGGGTGGAAAACAGACTGGAATACTGTCGGATGTTAACATGTAAACTATGCTAAACGATTGGCTGTTCTTTCAAAGGTTGACTACAGCTGATTTGCATCGATACATTCCGCGGTCGTTCTACAGCCAATGTGGATGGACATGCTGACCACAACAGAGTGTAATACATCGGAACGGGATGACGATGCAGCGAGGTCATACCGACCTCCTTACAATCACGGGGAACATCAATGTTACTGCAGAGCGTTCGGCTGCATGCTACAAATACACATCTATTTATATACTTACATACCATCACCATATTAATACCGTTATGCTGTAGAGTGATACAAATAAAGAAACAAACACGCTGGGAAAATGGTGCCCTGGTATTATGTTGGTTCGGAAACGATCGTGTTCGCTATATAATACAACCGAGAGTAATACGTATGTAAACACGACTGGAAGTAATTTATGTACAGGCAAAGCAAAAGCACTAAAAGTAAACGAGGTTCGGAACTTGTAAACAAAGTTTGATAGGAAAACAGGTGAGAAATTCTCATGAACACAATGATACAGGACCGGTCAATGTGTATAAAAGAAAGTTTTGTGTTACATAATACATCATGCAACTCAATCTTTATTTCTGTTGTTTTGTGTCAATTATTTTCAAATATACAGAAATAGTAATAAATTACATTTACTTTTAACAAGTTGCAAACTAAACAAAATAAAACACACACGTACTTTGGTTTTGATACTACAATCTGAAGGTCAGACTATTAAAAATGGTCATACGAACTATTTCAAATTCTTTAAATTTAAAGCATAAGAAAATAAGCACTATTTGTTTATTGAAACCTTTCGGGATTCAAAAAAAAAAGGATGGACGAAAAAATGGAAATAAAATTAAGAAAACCAACCTTTTGGATTAACACAAGAACAACAAAAATTAAAAATCAAGTTATATTTAGTCATGATATGTCCAGATATCAGACGTCTTTAGACAAAAATAAAATGAAAGGAAAACATTCCCTTGTCGACGAGACATCACACACGGGCACAGAGACAGGGACAGACTAATTGTTAATTTACTATGGACATCATGATGGATCAACGAAAGAGAATACAAGATGGCAGCCATTTTCTTTCATCACTCAAAAGTTTGGTGTAAACGAATTGAAACCAGTAAATATACGCACAAGAAACTCGACAGACACGCTTCGAAACACTCATTCATGCATCGGAATTATCGAACAAACAACATCTTCATGTAATGACCTACACGACTGCCAAATCGAAAACAAAAACGCAAAACGTTCGTTTGTACAAAATTCGAGGAACTCCTGTAATAGTTATTGACCAAAGTCAACATTAATTCCTTCTAAAACGAAGTCATTTCGTTATGGAATATAGATATCGTGAACTATGCTGATATGAAACGAGACGAAAAACAAAACGTGGTACATGCCATCCCTAAATAAGTATGCATAACATATATTTATATATATCAAGTAACGTACGTACATTCAAGCTGTTTAATATGAATATATTGTTGCTAATCAGGGAGTGACTAATTCATGAAAATAGGTAACAATCTGTAGATGTACAAAATCGACATTTAGAGACCCACATCCGGATTTGAAAATTGCTCTAGTTAAAGTTTCAGAACAATATTAAATTCCAATACTAGTACATGTAATAGAAACATGAGACAACAGAGATTTATGGATTTTGAGGAGCAACATCACATTTACCTGAAATAGAGATCAAATGTATGTTCATTTACGATACACATCTTTATGCAACATGTCGGGGTTTATTTTAAAATATGCTAAACTGTTGAAAGAATTTAATTTAAAAGAAAAAATATATATATTAAAAAATAATATGACCAAAACAGTTCCGAGGCATTGTAACTGAGGATGAGGTCTTTAAAAACTAACAAATTCCAATTTATTTTACTTGGCACAATTTTATAATGACATGCTTTATAGGCCAGACCAATCAATTTCCTTAAATAGTGGAAGTTTCTTGAGATACATGATGTGGGGGAATAATAAATAACTCAGAAATTCAGTGTTTTGTGCTTGTAACGAAAAACAGCTGAATTAAAGAGGCAATTCCCTTCGAGTTGTATATCCATTTTAAAGATACATGATTATGATAGGCATAGTTAAAAACAAAACAACATAAAAGTAATCATATATTCTCTATTACTTCACTTTCACTTATATTTTTTTCCCTAATTTTTATAGTATTTTATATTTTTGGGGTGTGATATTTTTAATATTTTTTTAATATTTTTTTTATTTTTTTTTATTTTTTTTTGCAATTCAGCCAACAGCTGAGTTATACAAGGAACAAAATTGGTCTGGTCTAAAGAAAAGAAATTGAGAAAAAAAAGGGGGAATGAAATTAATTCTATTGCTATGTAATCAGTATGCATATAGCATATATCTATCATCTTATAGTAGCATTATGGCTGCATTCATTGGAGTTGCCTCCCTTCAGCCTGGCCTTGACAACGCCTTCAAGGTCAAACCCCTATTAGGAATGTTTTTAATGCCACCAAGAGCTTGCCTTAGAAGCAGTTATCAAACATAGCATGTGTGTGTTTGTGTGTACGCATATGTGTATGTGTGTGTGTGAACCACATGTCGACACCCTCCACCAAAAATACCAAAACCTGAAATATAATATTTTGGTGAATGGTCGTAGTTTTTCTTTGTACAAGATTGTAGCGTGATACACGCAGGGCGACTCTTCCTGTAACTGTATTCCACATTAAGCCTTTTCTTCCAAGTTCCGTGGGATAATTGTTTGTACACTGTCTAGCAGATTCACAACAAGGAAATTTCATTTTCCTTTACAGAATAGGCAGATAGTGAAAAGTTCAATGCACATTGTATTCAGTTACAACCGAGTTATTCCTCTTAGTTCAATGTAATTGTGGTAAACACGAACTGCTTGGGCACGCGACACGGACCCTAATGATTGCAACCCTGTCAGAAAATTGATTGTGCCCCTGACACAAAACATTAATAGTGCCCCTTACATGGAACATCTCAGCTTGGGACCCCTGTTACAGAGCATCAGCATAAGAAAATATATCCGCTCAGAACCCAACGCGGGCCGTATCAAATTGGGTTACCAACGTAGATTAGACATGCCTTCAAGAAATCTCCTGCTCGTTTCAACAATTGAGCTTAATACTAACTGAAAACTTGTATATATTAAATCTCATTTCTAAAGAACTCCAACATCTTACATTTTTTTCTAATTCATGATTGCCAAATGCTCAATACAAA
This sequence comes from Lepetodrilus ovalis, assembly GCA_032361185.1. Lineage (NCBI taxonomy): Eukaryota > Metazoa > Mollusca > Gastropoda > Lepetellida > Lepetodrilidae > Lepetodrilus > Lepetodrilus ovalis. The sequence goes on from JAUTBQ010082759.1 coordinate 13,501, forward strand.
AATTCGTCATATTAATCATTTCTTTTTTTTATCAATTGCACATCACATATTAAAAAATACTGGGGTCCTATTGATTGATTTAAAAAAAAAAATAAACGGACCCATATCCTAGAAACACATGTGAACGTTCCCCTTATTGCCTAGTTGGTGAAATTACACAACCGTCATCGTTATCGTCAATTAGCTCATAGATCATTTCGACGACGCGGCTCCTTCGACAGGGATCGTGATGCTCTTCTCAGTCGAAGGCTTTGATTGGCTGTCAGAAGACTTGGCCGTCGTCGACACTGCTGCTGCTGCCGAAGCTTTGTCCAGTGTCTCTTGAGACTTGATGGCAGGGTTAGGTCCCCCAGGCTGGTCTTCGTACTGCAATGGCACGAAATAGTTTACATACGCTAAAAAAAACCACACACAATACCTAAAACTATTTCTATTCCATTTCTGTCATTACAACAGTAATTTTCAAAAGACATAAAAATGTCAGGAATACATCCAAATTATATTTCCAATAAAATAGATAATTAAGAAATTTTAAAATGATGGGTGCTTGTCACATTTACGGTCTTCCAGGTCTTAGCTAAATTTTGAGACGCTTTCATGATTATTGTTGCAGTGTTATTTCTATAGTAGGATATTTGCCTCCGAGATAACAAAACCTTCTTGAGTACGATTACATAAAGTTTTCTTCACAAATCCCCATATATAATGCGAGGTCGAGTATGAAATAGTGCTCCAAACGTTTCATAGTCTCAGGGTCTGCAGCAGAGCCCAACAGTATTACAGTAAACTTTTCTCTTCCTTTTTGTAATGGGGTTTATAGTCGCTTTTTAGAATCTTTCACTAACATCACGACTTGTCAGTTTAGGGCAGGAGGAAACCCGCAACATCCATAGAGCTGGATCATACCTGTCCCGACTAGGCAGACAATCTTTACTGTCAAGCCATGTTTCTACATCCCATCAGCTGTGGTAAACTTACGTCAACTCTGAAGTCTTCGAGACGCTTGAAGTGCGACAGTTTCTCTCTCAAGATGGGGTTGACGTCGACACTGCGCCGCGAGTATTTCAAAAACGCCCAGAACTTCTCCAGACCATACAGCTGACCTGTGAACCGACGACGTCCAAATACATGTCATATATTCAATGCAGCATTAAAAATAAAGAAAATATTCTGCTTGTAACGGTTAACTGTGCCTCGAGCCATGATACTTTTTCACGAGAAGAATAAAAACATATTTATCATGTCTTCGAACAATAATACTTGGTAAATTTCCAGTTTCAATCACATGAAATACCGGATATCATGTCATCGTAAGTGCCCGATCGCCATGTACAAGACATAGCTACAAGATTTAATATGGTCTTGTAGTGGATATGCGAGAGCTTCGATACCATGTACGACTGAGAAAGAGAAATGAATGAACTGATGTTTTACCGCTTTCATAGTCCTTGGTTGTCTCTTCTTGGAAGTCCTTGAAGATTTCCGGCCGATATCGGCGCTCAAGGCCGTAGCTGTAGAACCGGAATAGGCACTCCAAGCCATACCTGCAACCATGGCAACCAGTGTCAGACATGTCAACCAGGGCCCAAAAACCAACCAAAATTATTTTGAAAAGGCCACATTAGACAACATGTGCTTCACAACAGACTTAGGCAGTGTGTATTTAACACGATATCTGCTTGACAATCTAGCTGGAAAAGAGGCATGCTCACAAAGATCACATGAAATTCATGCTGTATTAAAGTCAGATAACATCCTCGAAACAAACGATTCATGAAAAGCAAGGTCCTCGCCCATTGATGGGCGGAAACAATCTTCACGAATTGACCGTTACTAGGATGTTATGCTAGACGTAATCCTCTATGACAGTCATGTTTCTGGAGGAATTTATTTGCTTCTGTCACTTCTGCAGAATTTCCACGTCATTTCCTAATTTCCGAGTAATTTCCGACGTACCTGTATCCGTCCTTGGCGTCCTCCACAGCACACTGACGGAACTCCTGGTACATCTTCTTGTTGTAGTGTTGGCGCAGGAAGAATGACCAGAACCGGAACAGCGTGTTCATCTCCTGTGATTGGCCGATTCCCAGCCGTTTCCGTTCTGGAGAAAATATGGCAAATAACACGCATTAGTAGAAAGAATGCAACATTAGATGAGATATGTTCACAATCTGGTCCCGAGATTATTGCACTGTTTTTCATGCTCAAGTTCAAATTTAATATTGGGATTTGTGAACAAAACCAGTGGAGCATACTCAATTGAACTTGAATTTGAGATTTTACTCAGCTGAGATTTCTCCAATTGACTATAACTTGATTACGGCTGGGCTTTATTTTTTTAAACTCGTTATTGCATTGTTTATTGAATTAGTGCTTTATGTCATAGCGGAAATATCTCACCCATTGACGATGACTACAAATTGACCTCAAGTTTCAGCACCAAGTAAAATCTCAAATTCACGGAAATCTGCTAAAGATTCTCACCCGTGGCTTCACGATAGCTCAAATGACTGACCTCCCTTAACGATTACTGACCTTTGAGACACTTGGCGTGGTATTTGTGATACACGGTCCACACAAAGCCATTCTCCTTTAGCAGCTGATGTGACGGGTGTTCGAACTGCGGGAATGCGTGGGCGGAACTGCCATAGCTGGCTGACAACTGGCTGTCCGAGGGACTGTGGGAATCATACAGACAGGTAAATAATCCATTGTGTGGGAATGACAGGTAAACAAGCAATTGTGTGGGAATGACAGGTAAACAAGCAATTGTGTGGGAATGACAGGTAAACAAGCAATGACAGGTAAACAAACAATTGGGTGAATATGATAGTATTTTTTTAATTATTTTTTTATGAGTCGCTTCCTAGGGCGGGATGTAGCGCAGTGGTAGAACATTGGACTTCGGAGCAAAAGGTACAGAGTTCAAATCCCGCATCAATTTCACAGAAGTTACATTTCTGACACGATATTGGTAGGATGCACTGTCTGTAGAGTGGCACTACAGTTAT